>SKCR01048354.1:0-53486 GCA_019454045.1 Zanthoxylum bungeanum | reverse complement strand
TGTATATAGATAAATGAATTGCTTCAGTTTATTATGAGTATTGTTTGCAGAAATAAGATTTATGATATAGACTTATGATTTTCATGAAATGTTTTATATGTCAGTTTACATATTTATGTATTTATTTCTATATGAAAGACTTATTCGATCCGTATTGTTATCTGTTTATCCACAACACTAAACTATGATTCATTGCATTAAACATGAGTTTACCTCTTTCTTCATTTTACAGGTTTAGAAAATTAGTAAACCCTCCATTTTTTAGAAATGTTGGCCAACAATAGAGAGTTTTGTTATGTATTTTGAGAGGAGGAACTTAATATGTTTTCCATATGAGGAGTTGTTATTTTGATTTAGGCACGAAGCCTAATTTTAATACATTGATTAGATATTTATATGAATGATTCTTTTGACATGGTTCATGAAGATTCTTTATATATTTGTGTGGTGATGTTATAGATTATGTTTTAGCATAGTATCACATGAAATTAATCCAAATTACGGGGGAAACTTTATCAATTCTATGACTCAATGTCATCTCTACCCTACCTAAGGGGACGAGTGTGACATTAGAGGTGAGTAATGGCCCTGAATATACCCGGAAAGAACCGAATTTTTCCTAGTAAGTTCCGTTTCTTCAATATTTGGAATCAGAACCAAATCATGGAATCGGATTACCCTAATGTTTAAATAGATGCATTTGGGTAGTTAATACGAGTTGAATGTATCTGAGAGCAATTCCACTTTGCTGTTGCTGCTTCTGTTTCTTTGCTGTTGGTTCTGTTTCTTTGATGCCGCTTCTGTTTCTCTATTGCTGCTCCTTCTTTCCTCTGCTGCTGCTTCTTTCCTACTGCTGTTGTAGTGTGCTAGTGCTGTAGTATGCTGCTGCTGGTGTTCCTGCCGTGGTGTGCTGCTGCTGTAGTGTGCTGCTGCAGTTGCTGGTGCGTTGGTGGATATCTTGATTAATAGGATAGGTTCCGATTCCTAATTATTAAGAACCGATTTTTTAGGTTAAGTTTCGAAATCGGATTTGCTCACTCCTAACAAATTACATTTTTGTATACAACTTCCCAAATACAAGTATGCATACTAAAAAATATAGTCACTGAAATTTAATTTCGCGCATACAAAAATAATTTACTGAACAATAAAATGTGACTTTATACCAGTGTCAGACAAATTCTTTCCCCTTCTTGGAAAGGCTAAATAAAGAGATTTCACCTTCACCTATAGTTCTTCAGCAGTAAAGTCTGGCTCCGCTGCTCTACGCCGTATAGCCCGAATTGCTTTGGCAATAAATATTAATGCATAAATGGTGGCTCCTAAACGTAGTGAACTTTCACCAGCCTTGGCTTGCAGCCTATTCTCTTCTGCGCGCAAAGATTCTTCAAGACCAATTGGAGGAGTGGCACCCTCTGCGCGCAAAGATTCTTCAAGACCAATTGGAGGACATATCCCTACAACTATGTACCCTTACACAGGGTACCGTGCAAGGAAGGTGTCTCTACTCCATTAAAAATAATAATATTTGAAGAATTTACAACAGTAAAGTCTGGCTCCGCTGCTCTACGCCGTATAGCCCGAATTGCTTTGGCAATAAATATTAATGCATAAATGGTGGCTCCTAAACTTAGCGAACTTCCACCGGCATTGGCTTGCAGCCTATTCTCTTCTGCGCGCAAAGACTCTTCAAGACCAAGCAGCTTGGGCGGCACCCTCTTTGGCATCCTTGTCCTACGAGCACCATTACGCGGCGCATTAGTAGCAAATAATCGTGATGCAAAAGTGGTGGCTTCTGAACTTGGCGAACTTCCACTGGCCTTGTCCAATGCATCTTGCAATATAGTCTCTTTCTCTTTTGCAGGCAAAGATTCTTCAAGTTTCTTTTGCTCGTGTCTGCGCCAAGCTGCTTGTATGCAACACGTTGCCCAAGTCCTCCACTGCATCGAGTGATACCTGAAAGCATGCAGCAGATGCTTACTGCGAATCAGCTTGGATTTGGAAGCAACAACCTTCAAGTCATCAGCCATTAGAGCAAACGCTTCAACTTCTGTACGGGCAATAACAGTTCTTGTTGAGATGGCGAGGTTAAATGAGGATGGGCAAGGACCCAGAGACCATGTGAGAAGATCTTCTCCACAAAAGTCACCAGCCTCAAGATGTTCCAAGTTAAAGAAACCAGCAGTTCCACCTTTGCTAGTCATCGAATCTAACTTGCCTAGCTTAATGAAGAGCATCTTATCAACTTGGCCACCCTCCCGAAAAATCCAGCTAGCCTTTTGGTACTCCACCGGCTTGAGATAATCGCAAATGTCATCCAAAGTTTTCGCGTCCAATGTTTGAAACAATGGCACCTTAAAATCCCAGAAAAGAAAACGCGAATAGTTTTAAGTAGAAAGTTTTAGTTAATTAATTACTAATAACACAAGATTAAAGAGACTTACATTCATGAGCATTTTCCTAAAAGCAAGCCTAAAATCAGGTTCCGGTGGCTTCAGAAGCAGCAAGGGCCCTACACTTTCCCGTATCATTACCTGAAGACTACTCTGTGCAGCAAGAAGTGAATGAGCTGCAAATCGTGATGGGTAGATAGTAGCACCTAAACTTGATGTAATCCCACCACCAGCAACCCATTCACCTTGTAATCTATTCTCTTCCTTATCCAGAAACTCTTCAAGCTTTCTTCTCTTGTAGCGGCGCCAAGCTGCTAGTATAAAACAAGCTGCCCAAGTCCTCCACCTGTGTGAGTAATTCCTGAAAACATAGCGTAGCTGCGTACAATTAAACCTCCTCAATAATGGTGAGCCAATAGCCCTCAAGCCGTTAGACGATAAGACAAATGCCTCAACTTCTGTAACAGCTCTGACTGTTCTACTTGAGACGGGGAGGTAAGAAGAAGAATTAGGATCCAGAGCCCATGAGATTAGTTCTTCTCCATAGTAGTCACCAGCACTGAGATAGAAACCCTTATGAAAACTCATTCTTCCACCCACCATAGTGGCACTCCATAATTTGCCTCGCATGACAAAAAGCATCCCATCAATTGGATCACCCTCCACAACAATGTGGCTTTCCGCAGCATACATCACTGGCTTGAGACAGCTGCAGATGTAATCCAGAGTTTTCGCATCCAAATTTTTGAACAGAGGCACCTTAAAGTCCAAGAAAATTTTGTGAACAAAATTTTAGTTAATTAAATACAGGGAAAGGAAAACAGATTATAGAAGGCATTATATTTATCATCACTAACTAGTTTCTATTTTTCCAACTCCATAAATGGATAAAAGAGAGAGTAACCAATAAATTAGAAGATTTAAACTCTACGAGTACAAAGGGAACTAAAGAAACTTACATTCAGGAGCAGTTCTAGGCCTAGTTCACTCTTAATGTTCCTTGTGAGGTCATTGGGGAGATTATTAAGCAAATTTTCTACATCAACACCTTTGGTTTCTCGCCATACGTATTGTTGATATTTCCTAAGTTTCTGTTGGAGATCTCTAGAGAGCCTTCTAAAACCCATCCACTGCTCTATCTCTTGTCCCTTGAGTCTCATCTCCTCTGATCTTATGGTTTTGGACTGTAGATATATCTGTTTCCACATGAAACACGCGGTTCATATTCATAGAAATAAAATTTTGTGTTATTAATATTAAGAGATACATAAAACAGAAAACTATATACCATGTACCAACCTGTATATTTCCAATTAGATAGAGAAAGAACAACAACCCAGAAATGGTAATCGCAATCGCAAAAAAGTTTTCCCAAACATAGGAACTTGTTTGGAGGTTTTGACCAAAACAACTGCAAGAATTTGAATGCAGTGATCATATATCAGTCATATATATACTCAGAATTAGTAACTTCTACTTGCTCAAAATAAAATGTTAAGGATGTTGTTCAAGCACTTGATACATTTATGTGCATGTGACAAACATGGGATGGGAACAAAGGAAATGGAATGAAAATTTCACCGCTATAAAAGCACAGGCACTTCAAGCCATTGTCCATAATTTGTTGATGAGTATCAGACAAGCTAACCTGAGATTTTGCAGCCCCCATAGAAAGCAATGTGAGAACTTCTGTGGAAAATCTGTCACCTCCACAATACCAGACTGAAGAGCATCATAGAAAATTCCAAAATCAAAGATAGTTGTATTTTGCACTTTCGTAGGGCAAAAATCGTTTACAAAAGTGTTGTTTCCCGCATTGTCACGACAGTAAAAAGAACCAGGACTGCATCCAGTACGATTTACACAGGCTCTCTTCCAGCAATCTATCTCTCTTGCTATAGCAAAATAGTACCATAAGGCTCCAAATACCTGAAAAACCAGTACATCACTTGTTTTTCTGTTTTTTTTTTTTTAAAGAAAGTTGCATCAATTGTTTGATAGCAAAGCGTTATAACAATGAACTGCCCTGGTATGCTATTGACTATTATGAAAGTAATCATATATGCATGCATGCCACAGCATATGAATATTTGATGGTAGCAAAAGTATGTCAATGAATTACACATGCTCAGAAATATATTTTTGAAAAATTATTTATAACATTTAGTATTAGTACATTAAAATCTTGTTTAGCATTTAGAACCAATAAAAGACAAGAGGGGGAAAAAAGATAATCTTGTAAATTAACAAGTGAATGATCATTTAACTCACATGACTGGCAATCATGTAAAGAAGAAGATTGAAAGCTGCTTTTAGGAATTTAGACTCATCAAGTTTGCCTGAAGTCCTTTTAACTTTCTTAAACAATGGGTAGATACGGATTAACCTTGGCACATATTGGAAAATAACAAAAAACTTTAACCATTTCAATCCATTTAAAGCTTTTGAGCCTCTTGTTGTTTGAATGATCATCGAAATCACACCCTGGACAAAGTACAACAAGATCAAGTCCGTAAGAATTTTCTTTACAACAAGATAAAGAAAATTCTTTTGAAAGTTTACCTGTGGGAGTGGAAGAATGGCCAGAAAGTCAATTGGCAAGAAAAATATATATATCCTTCTAATTTCCTGGGCATATTCATGCAGACTACGCTGAGGATAGTCCCAAAAAGGAGCATAAGGATAACTACGCAGGCGCCAAATAACATAGATTATGTGAAAAAAATCCAAGAATGAACGGAGAATAATAGCCACAATCCCTAGCTGCTTGTCCATTCGAAGGCACTTCTTTTCGTCATTGATTACAGGAATGTATAAGAACAAAGGATCCAATGAAACTGCAATCATATACAGTGAAAGAAATATCCAATCCCAGAAAGGGCCCTGAGGGCGAAGGATTTGCTTCAGATAAAACACGCTTTTGCGGACAATGCCATAACGAGGTTTTGGACTTTCGAGTACTTGTCTATTGTCCCTGATCCGTTCTATTTCTAGAGCCAAGCGTGTTGGAATTCTTGGCTTTAAACTCTTAACAGGAGCTCTTCCAGAGCTACTACTTCCATTGCTAGTTTCTCTAGAGAGATGCCCTGTGGTACCTCCCTCTAAATCAAAGAACAGGGACCTGAACAAAACATAAGTAGTTTAAACATCATCTCATGGTTTTGTCCATGTGCATAAACTGTCAACAAAAGGAGACCAGAGGAAAAAAAACAAACAAAACAAAAGCATATAAAACAAATCAACCAAGAGCAAAAGTCTTAAACTTACATGATCAACTATGTAAAATTTACTTGTAGAATAAGCACAGTTTCTTGCAAGCCTTGTGCCCCCTTATAGCCAATAAAAAAGGATTCAAGTTCAATTAAGGAGCAAATTCTATGCTAGCCGTTGCCTGTTGAAAACAAGAAAGAACAAGGAAGCTGCCTTTAATGGTTATAAATTGAAGTAGAGAAACTGTCAATTTCCTTAAAGAAAGAAGTTCAATCAAGAATAAAAGAAAGCAACTTCATAATCACGCTTTTATTACGTGGGTAATTCACTTGAAAATGCTAGCCAGGCAATAGTTTGGAAGTTGCTGTATTTTTTAATTGAACATCTGACTTTCTGATGGCCCCATGTATGCTTTAGAATAGAGAAAAGTTCAATTAGAAAATTTTTAAAAAAAAATAAAAATAAAAATAAAAATAATTCAAGTTGATGCCTTGACATTTCCAGGGAATTGCCTCCAGATAAAAAAAACAAGGAGCAAGGAAGTAGATTGATAATGCAAGTGATATTACATACTTTTGCAAGTATTGTTTCAATTTATACAATATCAAATAAGGTGATATTCATTTATTAAATAATATGAGATATTAATAGATAATTTCATAAGTTATGAAATTGATCATCTAAAAAATAAGTGCTACTAGAGAGTATTATCATGGCAATATTATGAATCAAATTAAACTGTGAATTTCCGTATATCTCATGTGCTATCGCATAATTCAGAACATCCCAATTTTAATATTTTTGCTCATTTTCATCCCAAATAAGACAAAATAATTTATAATTTAGGAGTGGGCACCTACAACTGCTTAGAACCGAATTGAAAATTTGATTTTAGAATCAGTTACTTTAGGGTACATTCCGATTCTTAATAATTAGAAATCAATTTTTTTCGACTGGGTTTCAGTTCTTTAATGTTTGGAACTGGCACTGGAACATGGAATCGGATTACCCTAATGTTTAAACAGATGTATTTGGGTAGTTAATATGAGTATAATATATCTGAGAGCTATTCAACTTTGCTGCTGCTCCTGTTTCTTTGCTGCTGCTTCTTCTTTTCTGATTCCTGCTGCTGCTACTGCTGGTGCTGCGGGTGCTGTAGTATGCTGCTGATGTGGTGTGCTGCTGTTGTAGTGTGCTTGTGCTGTGGTGAAGAAATATGTTGTGTGATCAATGTAGTTCGTTTCTACTGGTGCTGGTACAAAACAGGGTATCCTGGAATCGGTTAAAACCGAACTGGATCCAATGGATATGATATTTTGTTTCATAGGCTGAGTTCCGATTCTTAATTATTAGAAACCGATTTTTTAGGGTAGGTTCCAATTTCATATGGAACCAGATTCGAACCCGATTTGCTCACCCCTCTGACAAATTACACGTATACAAATATAAATACTCCAAAAGTCTATTTCTAATAATATAAACCATGAACTGTGTAATCATTGGGAGTGGAAACTGTGGAATTTAATTTTGCGCATAAAAAAATAATTTACAGACAAATAAAATGTGACTTTATACCAGTGTCACACAAATTCTTTCCCCTTCTTGGAAAGCCTAAATAATTCTATTTTTACAACAACAAAGTCAAGCGTACAAAGCAAATAAAGAGAGTTCACCTTCACCTATTGTTCTTCAGCAGTAAAGTCTGGCTCCGCTGGCTTCTGAAGCAGCATGGGCGGTACCCTCTCTGGCACCCTTGTTTTACGACTACCACTACGCCGTATAGCCCGAAGTGCATTGGCAGCAAATCGTGATGCATAAATGGTGGCTCCTAAACTTGGCGAACTTCCACTAGCCTTGGCCAATGCATCTTGCAGCCTATCCTCTTCTGCACGCAAAGATTCTTCAAGCTTCTTCTTAGCATATCGGCGCCAAGCTGCTTGTAAGAAACATGCTGCCCAGGTCCTCCACTGTTGTGAGTAAAACCTGAACGTATGGCGCAGCTGCTTACTGTGAAGCCGCCTGAATTGAGAGGCAACAAACTTCAAGTCATCAGCCATTAGAGCAAATGCTTCAACTTCTGTAAGGGCTCTAACAGTTCTAGTTGAGATGGGGAGGTTAGATGAGGACTGAGGATCCAAAGCCCAAGTGAGAAGTTCTTCTCCACAGAAGTCGCCAGCCCCAAGATATTCTGAGTTAAAGAAACCTGTTCTTCCACCATTGGTAGTTATAGTCAGTAGCTTGCCTCGCATGATGAAGAGCATCTCATCAACTGGATCACCCTCCCTGACAATGTAGCTTTCCTCTGTGTACAACACCGGCTTGAGACGGTCACACATGGCATCCAAAAGTTGTTCATCCATTTTTTCAAATATTGGCACCTTAAACACAACCAAGAAAATGTGAGAAAACTTTACAATCTGGTGGTTAGGGAAGGATGGAGAAACAAAGAAGATTAACAATCTAGATTCTAGAGTATGGAAGAGGAACTCACTCTCATGAGCAAAGCCAAGCAGAGATGGCGCTTTATGTCCCTTCTAAGGTCCTTGGGAAGATTACAAAGCAGATTTTCTTCGTCAACACCTCTGGTTTCTTGCCATTTGTATTGCTCGTAGCGCCTGATTCGCTCCCTCAGAGTATCAGGGAGCAAGCGGTGAGCCATCCATTGTTCTGCATCACGTCTTTTCACTCTCATTTCCTCTAATCTAGTAGTTGTGGACTGCAAGTACGTCTGTTTCACAAGCAGTTCAGTTCATCAATACTTTAAATAACGGGCCTATAAACTGAAAAGTAATCACCATGAAACTTTTAAGTTTAAACTCAAAGTATCATTTCTCACTAATCAAAGAATACTTTGTCAGGTGTTAATAACAATATGTAACAAGCATTGGAGATTTAAAAATTAAAATTAAAATAAAACCAGTAGAACAAACCTGCATATTTCCGATGAGAAACGAAAACAGCACTAAGCCAGAAATGGAAATGAAGACTGCGAAGCATATTTCCCAGACATATGTACTCGTTTTAAGGTTTTGCCCAAGAGAACTGCAAAATCAGAACAAAACTGCCATGAATCAGACACTGTAAACAATAATGACACAAAAGAACATAAACATGGATAAGAGGAGGAAAATATGCAGTAATTCCTTCTAAGTATTGAAATTCAACAGGCTAAGTCAGCAAGTCGGCTATAATAGCAATCGTACAGATAAAACCTTTGTGAACCACTAACCATAAGTTATCTATGAATATCGAACAGCTAATAAAGAATGTTGATGTCATTATCAGGATTCAATTACTCTTCCTTATCATCATTCTAGTCAGATCCCACATTACGATCCAATCAGCAATATATGAACACAAACGAAAAAAGTAAAGATCCTATATGCACACCTCAGATTTTGCAGGCCCCACCAAAAACAGTAAAAGAACTTCTTTGGAAAATATGTTGAATCCACAATACCAGACTGAAGAGCACCAAGGAATATTCCAAAATTAAAGAGTTTTTCATTTGGCTGCTGTATTGGGCATAAATCACTCAGAAATGAGTTATTTCCTTGACCATGATCACAATACAAGATGCATTCGTTATCCTCCTTACAGTGGCCTTTCCAGCAAGTGGTCTCTCTTTCTATAGAAAACAAGTACCAAAATGCTCCAAGTACCTAAAGAGAAGCTTATGACTTGGCATTAAAAAAGTTCCAACTACATTTCCCAATCGCAATACTGTTTAACCAGAAGAAAAATAAAAGTACGCAAAATAAAGGGTATGGACTAAAATAATATGATAGTTTATTAGACTTGCAAATAAAACTTTTCAAAAAAAAAAAAAAAAAAAAAAATAAAAAAACTCTTCAATTACCTAATATTGGGCCAAATGGCCAAACCCAACAAAACTATCTAAGTCTTTTGAAACTTTTAAGCAGAATGCACTCTCAAAAGTAATCAACAGAGTATTAGATACAGTCATACAGATATACTTGACACATTATCCAAAAGTTAATCCAAAATGCCCCTTTATGTCCATCAATAAAATTTGTATTTGGCAGTCCAATCATTCATCCATCTAATGCAATGGTTAAGATCTAAACTCAAAAGGTAAAATTTGATGGCATCTCAAAAACTCTCCACATCTCTGGACTAAGATAGATGAACAATTAGAAAATTGAGTACCATTCTAAGCCAAAATCTGAAACAAGTACCGATCAAGAAATTAAACTTACATGGCTAGCAAGCATGTAAAGGAAGAGATTAAATGCAGCTCCTGCCCATGCAGTTTCAGTGAGTATACCAGAAGTCCTCGTAACTTCCTTATATAACGGATATATTCGAAGAAACCTCGGCACATATTGAAAGAAAACAACAAATTTCAACAAATTCTTCGTATTCAATACTTCTGATCCTCCCATATTTGGAATTACAATCAAAATCACCACCTGTACACACAACAGCAATTAAGAAGCCAAGTAACTAATACCTAATTAAAAGTTAACAGGAGGTTGATTCTCCGCCCAGTTAAAACATTTAAGTACGCCAGAAAACATTTTTTTGTCACAAAACATTCAACTTACCTGTGGTAGTGGAAGAACTGCAAGAATGTCAACTAAGAAATATGATGACATATACTTCTTTGCTATTAACCAAGTATCTTCAACTAAAACACCTCTTCCAAATACTCGAGAAGAGGGAGCAATAAAACCAGTGTGAAACTGAAGAATAATATGAAGTATATAAAAGATGTCAGTGAATGAACGCAATACACTAGCCGTGGTCTCCATCTTTTTGTCCAAATCAACACATTTCCTATCACGGTTAATCACAGGTACATAAAAGAACAAAGGATCCAGAGAGACTGCAATCACACAAGACAATACAAATATCTTATTCCACCTTCGAAGGAATGGTCCCTGTGGGTCAAGAACCTTCCTCCCTGAACCCCAGCCTTTAGTCACAAAACTATTAAAGGAGCAAGATTTTAGTGTTCTTTTAATCCCTTTAAACCTCTCAGAACCAGATTCAAAGCCTCGTTGAAACTTCCCAGAAGCTGAGTTAATTGTTGTTCGGATTCTCCCAGATTGCAATCCATTGTCCAAAGGATATTGTCCCTCAAGACCTTTCTCCGAGTTCCAATCATTAAACCTAAAGAAAACATAAGCGATATAAATTCAATCCAACACTCTCCTCCAACAAACAAGAAAAAGTACAAATCACTAAAGGGGAAGTTTGGGATTGAGGTGCTGTGGCTTTCAATCGTAGCTGATGCAGAATGAAATCACTAGTGATCAAATGTTCAGAGAACACTTTAGCGGTTGTGTTTTCAAATACACACACACATACCCTTGTAACATACTAACAAAAACCCAAAACCCTAGGATGTCAAGTATAAATAAATTGTTTACCGAATACCGAACAATTTTCGTAAGTGTATTCTCAAAACTAAGCATAAAACACAACAATTACAAAATACCCCAATAACAGAAACTCAAACTCCTAACTAATAACAGAATCACAACATCTAAATCATTCTAATTAGGGACAAAAAGTACAGTACCAATCAAATAAAGATGGAAAGTTCAAATTTTTCATCAATATTCTTTGGAATTAAACCATTATAATCATAACAGAAGTAACTGCCACTAACTGTAATATGTATCAAGTGTTAGAAGAACTAACCTCACTGACTTCTCTGACTGGTAATTCATAACTATATAGCTTACAATAATAATCTAAAACACAATATCTTTAATACTGTGAAGTTCCCAATGCCTGCATACAAATTAAAAAAAAAAAAAAGAAGCATGAGAAACTTAATTTATTAACAAATCAATAATTCATTCGCAAAAAAAAAAAAAAAAAAAAAGCGACATACTTTGTTATGATGATCCATGAATCAATCAGCCATGGAGGTTTTTGTTAGATGAAGCTTTTGATTCTTGAAAATTGAGGAAGTTTCGAGGAAGGAGAGCACGAGGGCAGTGATGGTCTTTTTACCCTCTTGAGAACCAAGTTTTGGTTTACAGAGAGAGGAGAGAGGGAAGGAGCAAATTTTTTTTCTTTTTTTCTTTTACTTTTTTGTTTTTGGTCTTGTGACTGGCGGGACCCAGTGACAGCTTTTTGGTTATTTTGAAACAAAACGGCACGTCGTTTGATGGAGGTAAAGGGAAAATGAGAGGGAAAGACAAAGAGAAGACGAGAAGCGGAAAATATCTAGATGTTGGGAAAAAAGTGAGAGAAAATGTTTTAGAGTAGAAAACCATTTGAAATAATTAAAACGACGTAATATATATATTTTTTTTATTTAATATCAAATCGAAGTCGTTTTTAATTATACTTTTATTCTCATAAATATGAAAAAAAAAATGGAAAAAAATTTATGCACTTTTTAAAGGAGGGAAAGACACATTCACATATAATTAAAAAAATATTATTTAAAATAAATTGAAATATGTCATAACTTCCCTCTATTTCCTTATAATTTATTTGAGAACTTTGACATTTTTGTAAATAAATAGATTCGATAAGCTGATTTTAGTAAACATATGGGTGTAACATGATTTTGGATACAAGTTGAGTTGCGTTAAATTTCCTATAATATTTTGTGACGTATACTTTAATAGTAATGTACGAATAAGATCATGTGGTTTATCTGTCTGTCCACTAATATTATCAATAAACTATTAAATATAATTTACAAAAAGGATGAAGACTTGTATAGAATGGACATTAAGATCATGTGGTACGTTTGTCTATTGATATTTTGATATATATACACAAAATTGAAATTAGCCAATAATAATGGAGAAAAAACCCCATTAATTAACACCTATCATAAATCTATTAGAATAGTACATTGACTTCACCCCAAATCTATATACATATTAAATAAGAATGAGAATTAGGACGTCGTGTCATATTCAAGACTTATCTCGTCTTATCTCTATTATGATTCGGGATAAAAATTATCTCGAAATTATCCCGAATCTCGACTCACATCTTTTATTTTATACGATTTTTTTTACTATTGATCCGAAATCGAGATTTTGTAATCACTATACTATTAACCCATGTGACGTGGCGAATGTAATAAGATCAAGGATGTAGTACGGAACCGGGAAAATTTCATTATCGCGAGTAGAACACGGTAATTAGGAAACGGCGCTCCATAACGAAAGTCAAAGTTTTTGCTGACTGGCAGGCATTGATTCCCAAACTATTCAAAACGTCACCGTAGACTTTTGTTCTTTGTTCTACTTGCTCCCTACGGCGACTTTATATACAGTGGCTCCAGTGGAATCTTTTTCTGAATCAATATTTTTTTTTGTACTTTTATGATAGAAAAATTTGCAAATGGAGGGAAGAAAATTTTGATTCAAATCGTGATTCGAATCGTTTAAATCGTAAATTTTAATTTGAATCGCCTATATTGTCGATCTGTGTTTAAATTAGATATTAATATATAATTTTCTTTTTCTTTAACCATGAAATTTAAGACATTCAATTATCGTATGACAATATACACTGTATAAATGAAAATTATGTATTTTTTCTCTTTAATTATTATCTTAAAACACATAAAATTTTATTTAAAAAGTTTTTAATCCAAATCGTTGATCCGAACCGCCGTGGTTTTCCTTATCAAATTTGCGACTTCGGTTTTCAATTTCTCAAACCGTGTAATCGCACCGTGAATACCCCTACCTCAAACATTAAAGATTTAAGATTTTAAATAATTAATGGACCCGATTTTAAAAAATAATGGACTAAAATCGAAAATAATAGAAAGAAAATAAATTGAAAACAATAAATAAAAGTTTTTTTTCCCCTGATATGTGGCAATAAAATTTAATTATCCATCTGTTTCTAGTTGTAAAGTAAAAGAAAGACCGCTCTCATAGGCACAGGCACAGGTAGGGATGACAATTTTACCCACAACCCGCAAACCCACAAAAACCCGCCCGCAATGGGTAGGATTTGGTAAATATATTAGTGGGTGCGGTGCGAGTTTGGTAATTTAAAGCAAAACCTGCTGCGGGTGCAGTGCGGGTTTGGTATTTAAGAAAAAAATGCGGGTATCCGCTGCGGGTATCCACATACCCGTAATATTATTTTTTATTAATTAATATTTTTAGGACAATATAAAAAAACCTTCATACAAAAATAACTAACAAAACCTAAACCTAAAACATTAATCCACAGTTTCACACTCCCACTCAGCCGCAACCTGCAACCTGCCCAACTGGAGATTTTTTGCATGACTATTATTATTTTTTTTAATCACACTTGTTAATAAAATTATAATACAAAAATTTTGATTAAGTTCACATGATCAGAAACGGGAGAGAAGCAAAATAAGCTAGTGTTTGCTGCAACTTCAGTAGCTTTCCTGCTTCTTCATTACACTTACAACACTTGAGTCTTGTAAGCATCAATTTCATTACACTTGGCATAAAAATATGACCAAAGGTTGGTGATTACTTTTTAGCTTATTGTCGATTGAGTTGGAAAACTTAGATCATTATAATTATGAAAGGAATAACTCGTTTTAATTATGTTTATATGAAAAAATAAACATATGGTACCGAGTCTTTCATACATTATATTATCTATGTACTGTATATACATACATTGCATGTTGTATATGTCAAATGAAAAATAAATGTGAAAACTACAGCTAGCAATTAAAAATAATTATTTAATTAAAAAATATATTATCAAGAACACAAAATAATTCAATATTTTAAAAACCCGCAAAAAATCCGTTGGGTACCATTGCGGGTTTGGTAATTTATTTTTATATGCGGTGCGGGT
This sequence comes from Zanthoxylum bungeanum, assembly GCA_019454045.1. Lineage (NCBI taxonomy): Eukaryota > Viridiplantae > Streptophyta > Magnoliopsida > Sapindales > Rutaceae > Zanthoxylum > Zanthoxylum bungeanum. The sequence continues at coordinate 39,078 of SKCR01048354.1, read as the reverse complement.
TTGGTAATGAAAATTAAAACCCGCAACGGGTATGGTGCGGGTTTGGTAATTTATTTACATATGCGGGTGTGGGTTTGGTAATGGCAAACCCGCACCATACCCTACCCACTGCCATCCCTAGGCACAGGCTCACAGATAGATATAACATCGCTTTCTTGATAGACGATAAGACAAAGTCAAAATGTCTTTTTTTTTCTCTATTTAATATTTAAATGAATTATCAAAAAATATATTTAAATATACACGTCAGCACTTCATTATTTAATTTTTATCGACTGTATTAAATTTTAGTATGGAGTGTTTGTTAAATGGAGTTTATGTAAATTTTATAATTATTTGCGGCCCAATATTTAGTCACCTAATTTATTTAGGCCCAAAGAGCTAATAGCAAGAAACGGCCCAAAACGGCCAATCACACCAATTTTTAGCCCAAGGGCTGTCAATTTACATGCAAGAAACGGCCCAAAACGGGAAATGACACTTAGACCCTAACATTTAGAAAAATTGACATAAAATCTTTTAATATTTTAAAAATAATATGCATATCCTCTTTCGTTAATAAATTTTGTTATTTAGAATGAAAAAAATATAATGTAGTATAGTTACTATGCCTCACGTCATTCTTATTTAAATGAATGATATTAATCATTTAACTATTAAAATAAGTTAAGAAACATGGAGGTTAGAGGTCTTTTTTGAAACATTAAGGGATTTTTTTTTGTCATTTTTCCTAAAAATTGAGGGTCTTAGTGTCCTTTATCCAAAAATTTATATGTTATTGGTCTAATAGGCTCTTCTATTGAATACATATCATATTTTAATTAGTATTTTTCTCTCTCCATTGTTATTAGTTAATTTAAAACTCCATGTACATATGTAAAAACATTAATAGATAGGTATATCACGTCATCATGTGCATTTAAGTTTTTTTTTTAAATCTATTTAATTAACAATTACATAAATGGAAAAGGATTTTATTATTATTTAGGCTCCATTTATTATAATTTTTCAAACAATGCTCTTCAAAAAGAGTTTCTACTAATAAAAAATCTAAAATTGGAGTTTTTACATGTTTTTTTTAAAAAAAAAATTTAAAAAAAAAATTGGGCACCCAAAATTTTTATTGAAATAATTGGGCAAATTCATGATAAACCCAATTGTTAAAAGAACTAGGGTTTTGGATTTCACCGATTGAACCTTTTAATGAATCAAAAACTGTTGTTATTATTTTGTTAATAACTACATTGCCTATGTATAATGAATTCACAAACTAATATTGAACTTCCACTTTGGCTCCATCATTCAATATCTTAAACATGCAATTAATGGCTAGTTAATTACAATAATAAAACCTAATTCATCAAATTGCATCGGAACATCATGACCATCACAACCAAATTCAATTCATATTAAAAATTCATTCGGATATACGGGATTTTACCTACTCCATTTAAGTCCGAAAAAAATAATTTAACGACGAGATTTCCAACGTTTGATATGAAGATTTAGTACTCTTTTTTTGAATTCACAACTCTTCAACCTTGCGTCACTTGTAGTCTTTTAACTCTCCAATCCGTTTCTTATATTATTATTTTTGCTTATTTATTATTCAAATTCTCTCCTCCGCATGCCGCCAAGGTCAGTTGTATTTTTGCATTGGTCTCTTCATAAAAGTTGTAGGCAGTAGGTACGTTTCTTAGATATCCAATACAACTGACCTCTATGTTTTCCTTAGATTTGGATTTGAAGAAAATTGAACCTACTAATTGTAAATTAAACCAAAATTTGGGTAATTTTCATAAATTAAAGTGAGATGCAAATCAAACTACAATAGACTCATCCGCAGAGGAGAATAGCTACAGCGATATGCGTGAAAATTGCCACGTTGCCACTTCTCTTCGGTGCAAAGCTTGCCAAAGACAGCGAGCCAGCTCTCTCTTCTGGCTTCTCCGCTTAGAAATTTATTTATCGATGTATTTGGTAAATAATATTGTTTCAAATTATAAAAAAAAAAAGGCTAAAATATAAATAAATATAAAAAAAATAATCATATATTATGAGATTATAATATTATTAACTTCAATGTTAATTTATTTATTTAATAAAATATTAAAACATCAGTATTAACACTCAGCCAAACATTCGCTCATCACCGCTTATTAATAAATATCTCTCTCTAGGGTTCCAGATTCTCTCGCAAATCTCTCTAGAGAGAGCTATCAATCAACATCAACTCAGCTGCTTCCACGTGTCCCGACCCTAACCCGATCACCACCACTACACCCACTCACCCAGCTTCTCATCTGATCTGATCCGATCCGTAATTTGTTTTGAATATTCTCGTTGCAGAAATATAAAAACAGCAATCTTTATTTCAAAAAGCTCCACATACGATACGATTTCCAGTAGTTTCAAAAAGTAAGCTTTCTATTTTAAGCCCTTTTTTTTCATTTTCTCAATTGACATCAATTTTGCTGCGTTATTTTAATTATATTGCTCATTTGATTGTTCAATTATCTGCTTCATTATGTGAAAAATTGGCTGTTAAGATATTGAATTGGATTGTAATTTATTATAGCGTTGAAGAAAATTTATGATGTTTTTGTGATAATTTTTTGTTGGGCAGATAATTTTGTCATTGTGGGTTGGGATTTGGCATTGAAGGCCAGAGTCAGTAATCTAGATGATATACTCCAGTTATATAAGGAGAGTGATTGTACGAGCAGGGAATATAGGATTGTTTGCGAGAAGGAGAGTGCAATTAAGCGACTTACAAAAGAATTTGCATGTGGATCTTGGAGTAGGTCATACGTGGAATCGTGAAATTAGAATGATTTCCAAGATGAGGGTTGATTCAGGTGCAGCAGCAAAGAGAGGACCCGTCGTTGATGTATTACAGGAGGAGGAGGAGGATGGCGGTGGTGGTTATGTTAGTGGAGGTTGGAGAAGGTGATTATATGTCCTTGTTTTTCGATACTTTATATGTCCTTGTTTTTCGATACTTTGTAGTTCATAATTGTTTAGGATTGTACTTATCCGTTTAAATTGTTATTCCCTTTGTCTTGTGTTGTAAGTTTTAACTGAATTTCCATGTTGCTTACCGATTTTTAATGATCTATACTTGTGCTGTACTGGTTATATGCAATGCTAATTCTACACTTGAAGATATTGTTAGATTCAAATTACAATTGTTTTCTTGTGCCGATTACAGTGAAGATGGAAAATTGAGCAGTGGGTATTCAAGTTTTAGGGGAAAGAGGGCTACCATGGAGGATTTCTTTGATATTAAAACTTCCAAGGTTGACGGGCAAGCTGTCTGCATGTTTGGAATCTTCGATGGTTAGATTTTCCCTCATCGGCTCTTACCTCGGAGAGATATTAAATTTTGGTATTATGGTATAGCTATGTGATGACACTGTTACAAAGTGTCCAACATGGCAACAATAGAATATTCAAACTCCTACTAGGAAGTTAGTGTTTCAACTGGTTATCTACATGCACGTGACTGATGGGAAAAGACATGCTATAAAAAAGAGTCTTCTTTTCATGTTAATCTTCACTGATGTATGGTAATTATGATCCGAGTGTGGGATATATATGGAAATAAGATAGGGTTTTACAAACATGTTTCAGCCTCACTTGACAAGTACACGAAAGGGAAAATTGACTCAATCTGTTGGTCAATATTCTCTTAGCTGCAGCTTGTTGTTTGGCTTAGATATGATCTTACCGAAAGAGAGAAATATAATAGCGTCAATTATCACAGTCATCAAGGCAACTCTTGCTTGTAGGTCTCAGATCTCCACATCAAATGATCAAGTTTTGGACCTATCTGTGTCATGGATTTTGACTCCTGAAAAAGTGTTGAGGACCTTATGTATTGTTTCTACGTTGGAAAGAAGCTCGTTTTTCTAACTCTTACAATGTGCCTGTTACAGGTCATGGTGGTTCTCATGCTGCTGAGTATTTGAAGGAACACCTATTTGAGAATCTCTTGAAGCACCCGCAGTTTATGACAGATACCAAATTGGCGATAAGTGCGTTCCTGTATTTCGAGTTGACGTTGTTGGGTCCTTTATGCGATATAGGAATCAATCATGTGATTGTATCATATTCTTTGATGTCAGCATTCCATGCCGGATCCTATGCACATAGATACACATTTTAACATTTTGTGTAGGACTGGGTGAAACTGTGAAACATCAAGTGGTTCTGAGTTCATCATTCGGTTTCATGTGTGGGGGTCCTATATGGAATGTTTTCCTACCTATTGATTTTGGTTGTGTGATTCCGTCGTGTCTTGGGTGACATGTGACCTTGCAGGTGATTCATATCAACAGACTGATGCTGACTTTTTGGAATCTGTAAGAGATACTTATCGGGATGATGGTTCTACTGCTTCTACAGCAGTTTTGGTCGGTAACCATCTATATGTTGCCAATGTTGGAGATTCAAGGACTGTAATATCAAAGGCCGGTAAAGGTACTATTCACTTTTTTTTTAATTTCAAATTGCATCAGGGGTAAGAGAGTTTCTAAATAATCAGATGGATAGAAATGGCATGTTGGGTCATGGAGTGCTGCCGGTTGGGTTAATATGACAACCTCTTATATGGTAAAACAATTAATGGAGTCATAAAAAGCTGATGTAAATTGGTAAAGATTGTATGGGATGTTTCGGAAACGTCTTGCTTAGCTTTTGGATGTTGGTCTTAAACATTTTATATTAATAAGCATGTATTTGACCTTGTAAGAAGTATTCATAGTTGTATGTGTGTGTTGTTTTTATTGTTAAATAATCAATAATGTGATTATTGAATTATCACTTTGGAGCTGCATGAACTACATAGTTTGCTTCAAATGCATTGGCCATTGGCTGAAGGTTATTGTGTACTTGTAGGCACATCATCATCGTCTACTATTGAATATAGGTTTCATAAATATATTATTTTGTTTGTCATAACAACTAAGATAGTACATTTATTTTACGGAAAGTTTTAGGGACCTTCTAATATATAAGTATTAAGATTTCCAAAGTATTAATACACAGATGTCTTAAAATGTCAGGAACTAAATGCAAAAAGACCTGTCTGGGAGTTTATTTATATCATAAACAGACTAGTTTTATATCTGAAACCTAAAGTTTTGCTTTAATCATTCTCTGAGAGTTTTAGTGGTGTTTTTATTGGATGTGATCTTTTGAAATCTGCATATGCTCATGATTTTATTAAAATTATTTATGTAATTATGCTGCATATGAAAGAGAATGTTGGAAATTGCCTGGCTGGATCCTAAAAGCAGCTTCTTTCTTCCTTCTTGACAGCAATCCCTCTTTCTGAGGATCATAAACCCAATAGAAGTGATGAGCGGAAGAGAATTGAAAATGCTGGAGGTGTTGTAATGTGGGCGGGTAAAATTACTAATACACCACCAGTATTATTGAAGCAAGAAACTGCAAATGATCTATATATTATTTGCTGTGATGATAATTTTGAAACAGTGCACTATGTAGTGATACTTATCTGCTGGGTGTAAGTCGAAAATTCAATGGCTACTGGTGCAAAAAGTTGAGCTGTTAACTAAGATTTTGTTGCAAGAACTTCTATGTGATCCCCTATGGCTGAGAAAGAACTGGTTTGGACTTTGGATGAAAAAATTTGCGCTTAGGTGTGAAGACATAGTTAACAAGTGCCTGCTTTTTTTCTGATTTACTTATTTGTATTTATTTTTACTCGTGTTATTAGGCACTTGGAGAGTAGGAGGTGTTCTAGCTATGTCCCGTGCTTTTGGTAACCGCATGTTGAAGCAATTTGTTGTTGCGGAACCTGAGATAAGGGTAATTGTCATGCTTGGGTGATTTATAAGCCTGCACATTTTTATGCATTTTTTTTTTTTTTTTTGTATCATATTGATTGTTACTTTGTTAGTGAAATTTTTGTATTTTTCATTTTGTTTTGCTCCATATAGTGCCGATAATTAGGTATGTATGTGGAGAATATTTCATAAAATAAAGGAGGATGTCAAAAAAAAATTATATGTTTTGTAATGTTATGGCAGAGTCTCTCTTGGGATGAGAATTTATTATGCTCAACCAACTGGTACTGATAAGTTATGCGAGTATCATTGATAGGCAGAACTAAGTTGCTCTATGTGTGGGGTTTTAATCTGAGCTGTTAGATAGCGGTAGCGTTCTTGCAGAAACTTCATTAAAATACTATTAGCAACCTGAGTTTTGCATGTCAAGTCACTCCTTCCTTTAATTTTTAAATTTTATTTTATTTTATTTTTATTAATGGTATATTTCCAGTGGTTTCTAACATAAAGCATATGCATATGTTTGCTCTCTTTTTTCAGGATCTTGAGATAGATGAAGAATTTGAGTTGCTTGTGCTCGCAAGTGATGGACTATGGGATGTAGTACCCAATGAGGTAAGCCTGCCCCTTTTTTTTTGAAATCGTTAGAAACCCCACCGCCAAACCACCAATTTCGGGCGTAAGCGGAGTAGTTAAAGCTCCCGGCTGTCCCAGGCTCTTACAAGAAAGACACTCTCTATATTCGAATCCAATACCTCAAGGTGAGATCCTGAACCATACACCATCAAGCCACGCCCCCTTCAGTGAGACTCCCATGACTTTAAGTTGTTTCAAAAGTTCGTTGAATTATGTTAGTAATGGTCTGGCAATTGGTGGTTTTCAAGGGTATACTGAAGCAATGTATTCTAGTTGTCAATGGTTACTTTAGAATTGTTGTATATGTAGCAGCAATGTAGCATCCTTGAAAGTGAGAATCGTATTTAAGCCACCCATTTTGAACCAGCCCTCGGAACATGAAGTTTCACCCGCATACTATTTTATAGACTAGTTTTCCTCTGAACGCTATCAGCTTATACATACATATATGCTTTAAATGTGCAGGATGCTGTTGCACTTGCCCAAACAGAGGAAGAACCCAAAACTGCAGCCCAGAAGTTAACGGAGACTGCTTTCACCCGTGGCAGTGCCGATAACATAACATGCATCGTGGTGAGATTTCACCATGACAGTGCAGATCCAACCGAACCTGAAGACGAACCCCAACAGGAGTAGCAGTCTTCATTTATGATGAATGGCGTAGGTTTATCGACCCCCTTTAGGCTATATATCATTTTGATATCTGATATCTGCGGTTGAATGTGCATAGCAAGGAGGATGCGATTTTTTTTATTCATTGTTTTGTTTCGTAATTCAAACTTTTTGTTTTGAATACACAAGCCGAATCTTGTTCATTCCAGAATAACTGTTCCCCTTCGTTCGGAATTGAAACCGTTATGGCTGCAAGGATATAGTAGTGATCAAACAATTGATGTGGCTCATGTTTTTGGTGAGCGGTATTGTCTTTGTTGGTAACATGGGTGAAAAATTCGAGTCACCAACATAAGAGTTCCGCGTGTCAGGGATTGAGTCTCATTTCTTCTTAGGGGTGGCAATTTGGGTCTGGATTTATTTATTCGTTCGATTCGATTCGCTTTAAAGCGAATACGGGTTTGAAAAAATGAAATCAAAATATTTTGTCTTTTTTTTCACGAATACGGGTGGCAATTTGTCTTTTTTTTTTTTTTTCACAGTTTCTAATCTTTTTTTTTTTTTTTTTTTTTGGGATGAAATCAAAAGCAGTACAAAATGTTTCATATAGAACCACTACTTGAATCATCTCAGATTGCTCATGCGCCTTGTAGTCCAAGGCACTATTTGGGTTAGGGGAAAAACTAGAATTATGCTTTTTTTTTTAGTTTTGAATAAATATGCCCTAGTTTTTGAGTTGAGAGAAAAGAAAATGGAGAAGAGGATGCATGATGATGTTATGTGCATGGAAGAGATACTGTTAGAAGACGATAATCGTGGTTTGGTATAGGATTATTTTAGATTTTTAATATAAATCTATGGGATAATTTTGTTATTCTAAATTAGGTTAGCTTAGCTTAGGAGTTCACATCTATCATATAAGGCATCAAAATGATCAATTAGGTTATAATTTTTGTTATTTTTTGGGAGGACCGGGTATCTCGAATCACCTTAAAAGGAGGTTAGGATCCTTCAAAGTATTCTATAAAAACTTGTTACACACTCTCAAATCGGACGTGAGGGTTTCATATATGTTTTTTTTAAGAAATCTAGTGACTTTAGGGTCATTTTGGTATTAGTTTCTTCAAGTATGGCTTTTATCAGTAAAGTTTTTAGAAGTAAAATTTTTGGTTAAAAAATTAATTTATCTGTTTGAATGTGAGTGGTAGCTTCTATTAAAAAAAATGTACAATTAATTTATTGGAAATTTTTTTTAAAGTTGTGTTAGAAAATAAATGAAATAATTTTGTTAAATTAAATAAGGATATTATAGACAATTTAATACTTAATTTTTTTTTTTCAAACTTTACTTCCCAAAATCCAAATTTTAAGTTTTTATCAGTAGAGGAAAAATACTTTTTTTATTCCTCGAAAATTTTACTAGAAATACAACCAAATACTATTAAAAATTTTAAAAAATAACTCTTCAGATTAAAAAAATTATTTAAAGTTTCAAAAACATATAAATGATAAATAGAATTTTCTTCATTTAAATTTCAAATAGATAATTTAAAGTTTCAAATCCACCAATACTTTACCCAATATAATAAAGGCCCCGCTCATTTCTTTAGAATATCAAAAAAATCTCACGCTATTCATATAAATAAATAGGTAAATCGATATATCTCAAATTTTTATAAAAATTTTATTCATAATTTAAATATGAGACCTTAAAAATTAAGTCTCAAAATTAACCTTACGATTAGGACTCTTGGAAAACAAACAGATTTAGTTAACTTGAATTCTCTGACACACTAAATTCGTACCAGCAGAAGAATATCTAATATGCGTACGACAAAAGCAACGTTTTTGTTTCTTATGGAGTTTATTTCCATGGTTTTTAGATTTTATTTTATTTTATTTTTTTAAATAAGAGATGAAATCCATAATACATGTCATGCTATATAATTATACTAGTTTTTGCCCGTGCCTACGGCACGGTGTTATAATATTTGGCCCGTACCTACGGCACGGTGTTATAGAATTAAATGATTTTATTTTTTAATTAAATGATGCTCGTGCCCACGGCATGGTGTTACAATATTTGGCCCGTGCCTACGGCACGGTGTTACAGAATTAAATGATTTTTTTTTTAAGTAAATGATTTTATTTTAACTTTCTATTTTTTAATTTGAAATTTTTTGACCATTTCCATCAATCAATTCAATCTCTTTCCTCCAATTATTAATGAAATGATATGGGCCGTCAATTAAGCCACATAAAGAGAGCCGTTTGATACACTCTCTTTCTTCCAACATCATTCTCCTTTATTAGATAGATATGAAGATGAAGAGCAAATAATCTATTACAATAAATAATGGACAAAACCTATTATAATAAAATAATTTACCCAATACATTAGGAGTATGTAATGAAATAATTTTTTATATCCATTGATTATATGAGTTAGGTACGATATGAATATTCTCTACCAAATAAAAATAAAATTCATATATGAACGCAGACTCATACAAAAGTTTGCGATGACCCAGTACATTAACAATAAATTAAGAGACAATTGAACGAATTGAATACATATATTAATATCTTTATACCATATCAGGTCCATTGCCATCCCTAATTTTAACATAAGAGCCGGAGATTAATATGCATTAAGTGTTGGTGACCCCAATTTGAATTGCAAATAACTCTAATACTATTGCCACAAAGAGATGCATTACTTTTATTTTATGGAAACTTACAAAATAATTTGTTGAATCATAAATATTCAAGTGTAAAGGCAGCATGTGTTGCTTTCATCATCATCATCATCAAGTCATTAGATGAGTGTTGGCACTTTTCAAACATGTGCTTAGTTATTTCAGTGGCATGATCAAAATATTAATGGAAGTCAATTGTTATGGACCCTTTAGGTTTATAAATCACCAATATTGAAATGGGTATGGATGGCATAAAGAAATCACATGCTCACAACATGAGGATTTTTGTTATTGCATGATTATTTTTTATGAATCTCTTTATATGTTTTATTTCATTATATAAATTATGAATTTGCCACCCTATCTAGGTGAAGAAATTGCTAGTTAAAGTCCAAAAAATCTCTTTTTGAAAAGTCTTGTCAACAAATTTCAAAGATGGTAGACTCATGGGAGAAATGACAATAGGATCTTAACATAAACAAATTATGAATTTGGAGTTTAAGAATCATTAGTTTCAAACCAAAATGATAATGTGATCAAGTGAATCAAATATAATTTATCAAAATACCCCAACAAAAAAAAAAGAAGAAGAGTGAAATGGTAATGGTATAAGAGAAACAAGAATAATTTCTAGTTTTTAAAATTATAAAATTCCACACTTTACTAATTAAAATATATAGCCATAAAATACTGTGAACTCACCTTAAGTGTTATTATTGATAACTATATCTTTCTTCGCATGTGTTCGTTGGTTCAACTCGTAAAATTTCTTAAAATATTATAAAATATATGAGGTTCAGATATTACACATATTAAAGTTAAAAAAAAAATTTAAAAAATACTTTATGTTTCTTAAATAAACAAGAAAAAATCATGTGAAATTTATCAAATAAAGTTACATTTCACATTATAGACTTTGGTAAGTGTAGCATTACTCAAAATGATAAGATCTACTATTTAATTTTTAAGGTATCCCTAATAAAAATATCACCACATTGGGCAAATTATTAACTCAACATAAAGATTAAAAACTAACCCTAGTTAAGTCTTTTGACTCAACCCCATTATTACAAAAAAGGTGTGGTGGTGTTAGTTTAGAAATAGTTTAAAATATTAACTAAACCCATGCTTGCTTGATGCTCCTTTTTATTTCTTTGTTTTGTCCAAAAATGTGTTTTACAATTTGTTCACTTAAAAAATAAGGGCAAAAAAAAAAAAAAAAAAAAAAAGTAAAAGAATAAAAGTTCTCTTCAACTTCTCATGGCCTTTGACAATATGAGTCACAGTACTAGCTGGTGATCTCATATTGTCAGCAGATTCAAATCTCTCACCTTCAAGGTACTTTCTTTAAGTAAGTTGAACATGCCCATTTCTTTATTTTTTACAATATGCGTTTTTTAATATTTGGAAATCATTTTTTTTGGCTGATAAAATGAAAATTTTCCATGTTAATATGTTAGAATCTAGGGTTTCAGTTTAGACTGAGTGGCTTAGTTCAAGTTCTGAAGTTTGACCGTTTAATTGTTCAAATTTGTTTTGTTTTTTTTTTTTGTACTTTAGATCCATGGGGACCCATTTTGTTTAATTTGGGTTGAGTGAAGTTGAAAAGTTTGAATTTTGACAGTTATTTCTTTTTTGGTTGTTCAATGTGGCTGAGTTGGTTTTCTGTATGGTTTATGGAATGAAGCTCGGTGAATTAATTATGGTGCATGGTTGTTTTGAATTCATTTTAGATGGTTTGTGCGATCGTTTGAGTTGTTTTCGGGTTCATGACTTATATTCTTAGCAAGATTCGTTAATGATTCAGCATTTTAAGTAACCTGGAGGGTTGTAATGAGTTCGAACGTTATTTTTCTTTTGGTCCTGGAGTCCTGGTAGAGAAAGGGAAATTCAGATCTTATCAAGTAGAGTGAAAAGAAAAATTGCGAAAATATTATGGCTAGTCGTGCGAGATCATAAGTGCATGTGGTATGGTATTTACGTGTTTGGATGTCGATAAATTACTGAGTTATCGGTATCTTGAATTTATGGGGTTAAAAATTTAGAAAATTGAGTGTTCTGGACTGTTATGATGTTTTAACACATAAAATATGTATATGATTTGTGATCAGGGTAAGATTAGCTTTATAAATTTGGGGATGTGGAGGTTAAGTTTAAAATAATTAAAGGAGTGTTATCGTTGCTTTGGAGCAAATCAATGAATTTAAAACAATTTAAATTGTCAGTTTTTCCCTTAATTAAAGAGGCGATAGCACTCTGCATGAGAAAGTTTGGACCGGAAAAGGAAACTATGACTTATATTTCATAACTTATTAAAAGCTATTAGTTGTATGCATGCATATTGATGTGTTCAAAGACTGTTTCATCAACTTTTCTTTGTATTGTTGTTTTCAATTTGGATCACTTCATTTTTGTTGTTAATAGTGTAAACAGGAAAGAGAAAAATGCGAAGGTAAAAAATGTCTATAATTCAGGATGGATCTAATCTAAACCTCTTGACATTTGTTTTTGAGTTCTATTCAAGGATATTCGAGATACGATGAAGCTTTTCCCTTTTATTATTATATCTACATTACTTTCTTTTTCCAATTCACAATCAGCAACTAGCATGACAGTTGCGCCCTTTTTTATTTTACCAGTTACGTGACACCGACTCACCACTGACTAGCTAGTCAGGAAATGCATGCAGTACGTTAGGGAACCATTACCTACGTGTTAATTGAGTTAAATGAGCAGATTGCCTGACTAGACGCGTGTGCGTTTTGCTTTGACTTTCAGTTATTCTTCTATTGAATGTAGTCAGTTAACTAATTGGACCTATCCTCTTAATGTCATCAGTCTGGTTATCCTTGCGCACAACAATATTATTATCTTGGTTCGCATCATCTATTTTATTATTTATGGGTGCATATACTAGAATCACAATGAAAAGTTAAGCAATACGTACTTTACAATACATGGTGTAACTGTTAGTGTGTGTCGTCACGTGAATGGTATTCTAATGCTTGTGGAAAAATGAATTGCTCTATGGAAGAGAAGAGTTAAACCCTATTTACATGTATTTTGTTGCTAGACATTTTTTTAAAAAAAAACTAGTGATAACTTGACGTCGGTGTGATACTGGGATAAATGATAGACGTGTCTAATTATAATTTTTATTTTCCTCATATTCTACCTTTTGGCAAGCACTCAGGCATACTAGTCTACATTGTTTGATTCGTAGGCGAGTTTGATTAGGTGAATTGCTTGATTGTTACATTTTTCCTGTTTCTGGTGTAGGAACCATTTAAGTTGAAGTATATGTATACAGATTGGATTTATAAACAGCTCTAGATAATCTTAAATGGGCTTAGTCCTAAGGAAGTCAAGGAACCCTGTTAAATGAAATGATGGGTAGAGCCAGTGTTAAGAGTTTTTATAGAATCTTTAACAAATAGAGAAACATGTTATCGATATTAAAATATCTTAATATGTTTTGGGTAAGAAATAGCATTTGTGTTGTTTTTAGTAACACTATAAGGTTATGATGTGCTGTTTTGAGCTGTACAATCAGTTTTTAATTTATATGTTCTATTTCCATTTTATTCAGGCATCAATGTTTCGAAGCTACTGCCTCTTTGCCCTAACGTATGAAAGAGCATTGGCCCATTTTATCTGATTCTCTGTTGAAGTTTTGCCGATATTTGTAATACCTTGGTGGAAAAAAGTCTTCATATCCCTTAAGGAGCTTATGGAGTGTAACAAGGATGAGGCTGTCAGGGCCAAGGAAATTGCTGAGAGAAAGGTTATAGAAAAAAATTACACTGGTGCAAAGAAATTTGCTTTGAAGGCTCAAAATTTAGATCCCAGGCTTGAGGGTATCTCCCAAATGTTGATGACAATCGATGTTTATATTGCTGCAGAGAAAAGATTTAATGGCGAGGCAGATTGGTATGCTATACTTGGTACAAACCAATGGGTTGATGATGAAACAGTGAGGAAACAATACCGAAAACTGGCTCTGTCACTTCACCCCGACAAAAACAAGGCTATAGGTGCAGATGGTGCTTTTAAGTTGGTTTCAGAAGCCTGGAGCTTGTTATCAGATCAGACTAAGAGACTAGCTTATAATGAGAAATTGAATCTGAGAAACCAGCAGAAATTTCCAACTCAGACTGGGGTTTCATTTGCATTTCCTAGTGCAAATGGGATTCATACGTCTACCAAAAATGCAACTTCACAAGCTAGGGCTCGGAACGATAATACCCGATCGAGTTCGACCTCAGTTCCTTCTTCTAATCAAAATCCTACTACATTTTGGACTATTTGCAACAGATGCAAGACACAGTATGAGTATCTGAGGATATACCTGAATAATACTCTCCTATGCCCTAATTGCCGTGAGGCTTTTCTGGCTGTAGAGAAGCCTCCACCTTCAAATGCTTTCAAGTCCCCTAACTTGTCTTCTCGCCAGCAGCATCAGAATTCGTCTAATAGTGCAAACCTCCATTGGGGTTCTTTCTCTACAGTGTCTGGTGTTAATAGCAAGGTTTCTTCATCTTCCACTGCTACACAAGCTGCAAATTTTAGTCAGCAGGCACATGAGAAATTGAAGAGAGAGCGCGAGGAAGCACAGGCAGCGGCCTTGAAAAAGAGAAGAGGTGACATGGGGAATCAGATGTCCATGTCAAGTGGAGCTGGCTCAGGAAGCGCATTTGAATTTAGAAGGGGCAGTTTACAACAAGCAGATAATATCGATGGTTTTTCTGGCACTAATAACAAGCCCAACAGTGGGAAAGAACTGTCATTATTGGAGATTCGAAATATGCTTGTGCACAAGGCACGATCCGAAATTCGCAAGAAACTTCAAGAATGGAGCTCAGTAACTGATGTCAAGACTACTGGCAGAGAGAAAGAGAAGAATAAAGAGAAGGGAAGTAGGAAGCAGAAAATCGTGTTAAATGGTGATTTGCATGACCTCGGTGAGTGGAATGGGTCTAACAGTAAAAACCAAAACAAGGATTCCAATTCCAGCTCATCCAATGGTGATTCAGATAAAAAGACCCCTGCATTATCAATTAATGTTCCAGATTCCGATTTTCGCAATTTTGACTTGGATAGAACTGAAAGCTCTTTTGGAAATGACCAGATCTGGGCTGCTTATGATGATGATGATGGGATGCCTCGTTATTATGCTCGAATTCATAAGGTGATCTCTTTGAAGCCATTCAAGATGAAGATCAGTTGGCTTAACTCAAGAAGCAACAGTGAACTGGGCCCTGTACCCTGGGTAGATTCTGGTTTTTCCAAAACTTGTGGAGATTTCCGGGTTGGCAGGCATGAAATTAGTGAAACATTAAATGCTTTCTCTCACAAGGTTAAGTGGGCAAAAGGTGCACGTGGGGTCATTCACATATTTCCTTCTAAGGGGGATATTTGGGCTCTTTACCGAAACTGGTCTCCTGACTGGAATGAGCGTACTTCGGACAATCTGATACACACATACGACATGGTGGAGGTGCTTGAGGACTTTAATGAGGAACACGGTGTATCTGTTGCACCTCTCGTCAAAGTCTCTGGTTTCAGGACAGTTTTTCAGAAGCACATGGACCCGAAGGAAGTCCGAAGAATCCCTAAAGTAGAGCTGTTTCGCTTCTCTCATCAGGTTCCTAGTCACTTTCTTACAGGCAAAGAAGCTGATAATGCTCCCGCGGGAAGTTGGGAGTTAGACCCAGCTGCTACCTCTCTGGATCTTCTTCAGGTAACTACAGAAGTTCATGAAGAAAAACTGCATGAAAAACAGGTAGAGAATGGCGGGAAAGCTGATGAAGAGAGCTTCCAGAATACCCCAAAAGTTGGTGTCGCTGAGATGGTGGAGAATGGCAAACAAACCAATGACAAGCCTTAAGGGCCATGCATTGCAGCTGAGGCCTGACTTGGTAGCAGTTAGAATGCGGAGACAACTGAAGATACTGGTGAGTTTTTAGTTTTCTCGTTTTGTAAGCCTCATGCAAATTAGAAATGGTTCTTTTGCGCCATAATTGTTTTTTTGTTTTCATATTGTATACCTGTGGACAGCTAAAGGTTCTTATAGAAAGTGTTGCATGATAATACCCGAAGTTCAACAGAAGTTTTCATCTTTAAACTCTTTTCCCATGTAGCAGTTTTTGGTTTGTTTTTGTGAACATTCATACCAAAAGGCGGGTGACAATCGATGAGTGCAGATGAATTATGAAATCGACAAGGTCTTTTTGCGTTCTTGCTTTACAATTTTGTTACTGAATCAACAAGTTTGGATGGTTTATGCAGTTTCTCAGAAAAAAGGAAAGAAGGTAGTGGACCTTCTAGTTATGTCTGGTTCTCAAGTTGAGGAAAGAAATTTGTATTCAACAATTTATGACGTTTGCTGTTATTTGATGGGTATTTTACATTAAAAATAAATATATGATTAGATAACAAAAATAATCAAAGACTCATGGTAGTAAAATTTGAATATGCATATCAAAGATGGTGAGGAGAGAAATGGTTGTATGTAATCGCCAATATTAATCCAAGTCAACACATTTTTCTTTTTTAATGATCATAGTCATAGACCACAAAAATGTAGAATAACAAATGATCCAAAGATAATCACTGCAAACAAAATCCAATTTCAGAAATTTCGATTCTGATTCATATGATTCATGGCACTATCCATATTCATCCTCTGTTTGAATGAATTTACATGAACATTATTTCCTGGTATGTTTAGGAAATTTGTTTAACGAGTGACTTGCTGGTCCTTTTTGGTATATGGAGGTTTATGGTACTTTATGGCCACCGAAACAAAAATTAAGTTTTTCTATAGCCATTTCAATTTCCTTGAGCTTGGTTACTTATGAAAAGGAACTCTAGAGAGAGACAAAAAGGAACTCACTTTCTTTAACATCAAGTCAACACATTTTTCGTTTTTAATGATCATAGACCACAAAAATGTAGAATAACAAATGATCCAAAGATAATCACTGCAAACAAAATCCAATTTCAGAAATTTCGATTCTGATTCATATGATTCATGGCACTATCCATATTCATCCTCTGTTTGAATGAATTTACATTAACATTATTTCCTGGTATGTTTAGGAAATTTGTTTAACGAGTGACTTGCTGGTCCTTTTTGGTATATGGAGGTTTATGGTACTTTATGGCCACCGAAACAAAAATTAAGTTTTTCTATAGCCATTTCAATTTCCATGAGCTTGGTTACTTATGAAAAGGAACTCTAGAGAGAGACAAAAAAGAACTCACTTTCTTTAACACCAAGTCAACACATTTTTCTTTTTTAATGATCATAGACCACAAAAATGTAGAATAACAAATGATCCAAAGATAATCACTGCAAACAAAATCAAATTTCAGAAATTTCGATTCTGATTCATATGATTCATGGCACTATCCATATTCATCCTCTGTTTGAATGAATTTACATGAACATTATTTCCTGGTATGTTTAAGAAATTTGTTTAACGAGTGACTTGCTGGTCCTTTTTGGTATATGGAGGTTTATGGTACTTTATGGCCACCGAAACAAAAATTAAGTTTTTCTATAACCATTTCAATTTCCTTGAGCTTGGTTACTTATGAAAAGGAACTCTAGAGAGAGACAAAAAGGAACTCACTTTCTTTAACACCGAGTCAACACATTTTTCTTTTTTAATGATCATAGACCACAAAAATGTAGAATAACAAATGATCCAAAGATAATCACTGCAAACAAAATCCAATTTCAGAAATTTCGATTCTGATTCATATGATTCATGGCACTATCCATATCCATCCTCTATTTGAATAAATTTACATGAACATTATTTCCTGGTATGTTTAGGAAATTTGTTTAACGAGTTACTTGCTGGTCCTTTTTTATATATAGAGGTTTATGATACTTTTTGGCCACCGAAACAAAAATTAAGTTTTTCTATAGCCATTTCAATTTCCTTAAGCTTGGTTACTTATGAAAAGGAACTCTAGAGAGAGACAAAAAATAACTCACTTTCTTTAACACCAAGTCAACACATTTTTCTTTTTTAATGATCATAGACCACAAAAATTTAGAATAAGAAATGATCCAAAGATTATCACTGCAAACAAAATCCAATTTCAGAAATTTCGATTCTGATTCATGGCACTATCCATATTCATCCTCTGTTTGAATGAATTTACATGAACATTATTTCCTGGTATGTTTAGGAAATTTGTTTAACGAGTGACTTGCTGGTCCTTTTTGGTATATGGAGGTTTATGGTACTTTATGGCCACCGAAACAAAAATTAAGTTTTTCTATAGCAATTTCAATTTCCTTGAGCTTGGTTACTTATGAAAAGGAACTCTAGAGAGAGGCAAAAAGGAACTCACTTTCTTTAACACCAAGTCAACACATTTTTCTTTTTTAATGATCATAGACCACAAAAATGTAGAATAACAAATGATCCAAAGATAATCACTGCAAACAAAATCCAATTTCAGAAATTTCGATTCTGATTCATATGATTCATGGCACTATCCATATTCATCATCTGTTTGAATGAATTTACATGAACATTATTTCCTGGTATGTTTAGGAAATTTGTTTAACGAGTGACTTGCTGGTCCTTTTTGGTATATGGAGGTTTATGATACTTTATGGCCACCGAAACAAAAATTAAGTTTTTCTATAGCCATTTCAATTTCCTTGAGCTTGGTTACTTATGAAAAGGAACTCTAGAGAGAGACAAAAAGGAACTCACTTTCTTTAACACCAAGTCAACACATTTTTCTTTTTTAATGATCATAGACCACAAAAATGTAGAATAACAAATGATCCAAAGATAATCACTGCAAACAAAATCCAATTTCAGAAATTTCGATTCTGATTCATATGATTCATGGCACTATCCATATTCATCCTCTGTTTGAATGAATTTACATGAACATTATTTCCTGGTATGTTTAGGAAATTTGTTTAACGAGTGACTTGCTGGTCCTTTTTGGTATATGGAGGTTTATGGTACTTTATGGCCACCGAAACAAAAATTAAGTTTTTCTATAGCCATTTCAATTTCCTTAAGCTTGGTTACTTATGAAAAGGAACTCTAGAGAGAGACAAAAAAGAACTCACTTTCTTTAACACCAAGTCAACACATTTTTTTTTTAATGATCATAGACCACAAAAATGTAGAATAACAAATGATCCAAAGATAATCACTGCAAACAAAATCCAATTTCAGAAATTTCGATTCTGATTCATATGATTCATGGCACTATCCATATTCATCATCTGTTTGAATGAATTTACATGAACATTATTTCCTGGTATGTTTAGGAAATTTGTTTAACGAGTGACTTGCTGGTCCTTTTTGGTATATGGAGGTTTATGGTACTTTATGGCCACCGAAACAAAAATTAAGTTTTTCTATAGCCATTTCAATTTCCTTAAGCTTGGTTACTTATGAAAAGGAACTCTAGAGAGAGACAAAAAGGAACTCACTTTCTTTAACACCAAGTCAACACATTTTTCTTTTTTAATGATCATAGACCACAAAAATGTAGAATAACAAATGATCCAAAGATAATCACTGCAAACAAAATCCAATTTCAGAAATTTCGATTCTGATTCATATGATTCATGGCACTATCCATATTCATCATCTGTTTGAATGAATTTACATGAACATTATTTCCTGGTATGTTTAGGAAATTTGTTTAACGAGTGACTTGCTGGTCCTTTTTGGTATATGGAGGTTTATGGTACTTTATGGCCACCGAAACAAAAATTAAGTTTTTCTATAGCCATTTCAATTTCCTTGAGCTTGGTTACTTATGAAAAGGAACTCTAGAGAGAGACAAAAATGAACTCACTTTCTTTAACACCAAGTCAACACATTTTTCTTTTTTAATGATCATAGACCACAAAAATGTAGAATAACAAATGATCCAAAGATAATCACTGCAAACAAAATCCAATTTCAGAAATTTCGATTCTGATTCATATGATTCATGGCACTATCCATATTCATCATCTGTTTGAATGAATTTACATGAACATTATTTCC
This sequence comes from Zanthoxylum bungeanum, assembly GCA_019454045.1. NCBI lineage: Eukaryota > Viridiplantae > Streptophyta > Magnoliopsida > Sapindales > Rutaceae > Zanthoxylum > Zanthoxylum bungeanum. The sequence continues at coordinate 19,272 of SKCR01048354.1, read as the reverse complement.
TGGTATGTTTAGGAAATTTTTTTAACGAGTGACTTGCTAGTCCTTTTTGGTATATGGAGGTTTATGGTACTTTATGGCCACCGAAACAAAAATTAAGTTTTTCTATAGCCATTTCAATTTCCTTAAGCTTGGTTACTTATGAAAAGGAACTCTAGAGAGAGACAAAAAGGAACTCACTTTCTTTAACACCAAGTCAACACATTTTCTTTTTTAATGATCATAGACCACAAAAATGTAGAATAACAAATGATCCAAAGATAATCACTGCAAACAAAATCCAATTTCAGAAATTTCGATTCTGATTCATATGATTCATGGCACTATCCATATTCATCCTCTGTTTGAATTAATTTACATGAACATTATTTCCTGGTATGTTTAGGAAATTTGTTTAACGAGTTACTTGCTGGTCCTTTTTGGTATATAGAGGTTTATGATACTTTATGGCCACCGAAACAAAAATTAAGTTTTTCTATTGCCATTTCAATTTCCTTAAGCTTGGTTACTTATGAAAAGAAACTCTAGAGAGAGACAAAAAATAACTCACTTTCTTTAACACCAAGTCAACACATTTTTCTTTTTTAATGATCATAGACCACAAAAATGTAAAATAACAAATGATCCAAAGATAATCACTGCAAACAAAATCCAATTTCAGAAATTTCGATTCTGATTCATGGCACTATCCATATTCATCATCTGTTTGAATGAATTTACATGAACATTATTTCCTGGTATGTTTAGGAAATTTGTTTAACGAGTGACTTGCTGGTCGTTTTTGGTATATGGAGGTTTATGGTACTTTATGTTGGCGACTTGGTCGCGTAATTGGATTTTGATGACGTCAACGCAATTGACGACTTCGACGTGCAAACACGAAGCAATACAAAAAGTGTCGAAGCATAAGGAGTGAAGAGCGAGAATGTGAAGACTAGCGGCAAATCGAAGATAATGATTAAGAGCTAAATTTTATTGTAAGTGAGTTTACTCAAGTGATCTAAAGCTCTTAGGAATCATACATTTTGCATCACTTGCATTTAAAATGGATTAGAATGCTTAAAGAATAATTTGCACTTTATTTGCACAAAAATGAATTTCTATGCACAAGTGCATCGGTAAATGATCTTCCAAAAACTATCAAACGGTTGAATTAAACTTCAAATAATATACCGTTAGATAGATATGTGTCTCTAGTTTGCTACGGTTCAAACGGAACATAATTCCGATGCATAGAACTTTTTCTAGAGCCTTTTTAGTACAACATGTTCAGATGTGCGTTTTCTGCATACATGTCACATTAGAAAAATTCCATAACATTCATCTTAATGTTTTTGGAGCTGAATTTTTTACAGAAGCTAGATCTATGTGTCTAGTTTATGTATAAATTCACGGATCATGATTTGGAATTTTCTAGAGAAAGTTACGGCCAAAATACCAAGTGTCGTCAGTCTTGACTGATCATGCACATACTGAAACCAGGGAGATCCATGCCGGTTTGCTCGCCGGTCTCCATGCCGGTTTTAGCTGAGCAAATAATGCTCTCTGGAACCAGGGAGCTCCTCGCCGGTCTCCTCGCCGGTTTGCTCGCCGGTCCAACGGCTAGTTTTTTGAACGTTATGTTACCGTTGGAGCCCTAGACCGGTATGCCGGTCCCCTCGCCGGTGTGCTCGCCGGTCTCGCTGTAAGTTGGGGAAAACTTTGCATTTTGTTATAAATAGAACCCAACTCCTTTGCCTTAGGTTAGAGATCTAGAAAACCTTCATATACATTCTCTAAGGCAAACAAAGTGTGTCATACACCTTCATATTAATAAACACTCATCCAAGCTCACACACACATCTTCCACATCATTTAGTGAGCTTAGAACACTTGGGTTTGCTCTCACACAATCTTCTTATTATTTGTGAGTGCCCAAGTGTGTTGTAAATCTTTCTTATCAAAAAACACTTGTGGTTTGTGAAATCCCATTGTTTGGGTAATTTGTAAAGGTTGTGAGTGCTCCTACGTAGAAAACTCAATCTTGTAAAAGGTTCGGAGTGTGCCTTGGCGGAAAAACTCTTGGTTACGAGTGAACCACGAAAAACTCGATTCTAGTGGAAATCTTCAAGCGAGGTTTGAGGGAGTGGACGTAGGCACGATTTGCCGAACCACTATATATCGCGGTGTCGTATCTCTCTTTCCCTACTCTTTTATACACTTGCAAGTTTATTTGTATTTACACCAATTGAATAGAAACTTGCATATAGGCCATTTATTTGAATAGAGAAAATTGACCTAAAACTCCCACTTGGTAATAAGAGCCTAAAATCGGCAAAGATTTTATATTTCCGCATTTGTAGCGATAACCCAATTCACCCCCCCTCTTGGGTATAGAGATTTCTTTGTCGCTATTGCTTGTAGGTACTTTCACTTTATGGCCACCGAAAAAAAATTAAGTTTTTCTATAGCCATTTCAATTTCCTTGAGCTTGGTTACTTATGAAAAGGAACTCTAGAGAGAGACAAAAAGGAACTCACTTTCTTTAACACCAAGTCAACACATTTTTTTTTAATGATCATAGACCACAAAAATGTAAAATAACAAATGATCCAAAGATAATCACTGCAAACAAAATCCAATTTCAGAAATTTCGATTCTGATTCATATGATTCATGGCACTATCCATATTCATCATCTGTTTGAATGAATTTACATGAACATTATTTCCTGGTATGTTTAGGAAATTTGTTTAACGAGTGACTTGCTAGTCCTTTTTGGTATATGGAGGTTTATGGTACTTTATGGCCACCGAAACAAAAATTAAGTTTTTCTAAAGCCATTTCAATTTCCTTAAGCTTGGTTACTTATGAAAATGAACTCTAGAGAGAGACAAAAATGAACTCACTTTCTTTAACATCAAGTCAACACATTTTTCTTTTTTAATGATCGTAGACCACAAAAATGTAGAATAACAAATGATCCAAAGATAATCACTGCAAACAAAATCCAATTTCAGAAATTTCGATTCTGATTCATATGATTCATGGCACTATCCATATTCATCATCTGTTTGAATGAATTTACATGAACATTATTTCCTGGTATGTTTAGGAAATTTGTTTAACGAGTGACTTGCTAGTCCTTTTTGGAATATGGATGTTTATTGTACTTTATGGCCACCGAAACAAAAATTAAGTTTTTCTATAGCCATTTCAATTTCCTTGAGCTTGGTTACTTATGAAAAGGAACTCTAGAGAGAGACAAAAAGGAACTCACTTTCTTTAACACCAAGTCAACACATTTTTCTTTTTTAATGATCATAGACCACAAAAATGTAGAATAACAAATGATCCAAAGATAATCACTTCAAAAAAAATCCAATTTCAGAAATTTCGATTGTGATTCATATGATTCATGGCACTATCCATATTCATCCTCTGTTTGAATGAATTTACATGAACATTATTTCCTGGTATGTTTAGGAAATTTGTTTAACGAGTGACTTGCTGGTCCTTTTTGGTATATGGAGGTTTATGGTACTTTATGGCCACCGAAAAAAAATTAAGTTTTTCTATAGCCATTTCAATTTCCTTGAGCTTGGTTACTTATGAAAAGGAACTCTAGAGAGAGACAAAAAGGAACTCACTTTCTTTAACACCAAGTCAACACATTTTTCTTTTTTAATGATCATAGACCACAAAAATGTAGAATAACAAATGATCCAAAGATAATCACTGCAAACAAAATCCAATTTCAGAAATTTCGATTCTGATTCATATGATTCATGGCACTATCCATATTCATCCTCTGTTTGAATGAATTTACATGAACATTATTTCCTGGTATGTTTAGGAAATTTGTTTAACGAGTGACTTGCTGGTCCTTTTTGGTATATGGAGGTTTATGGTACTTTATGGCCACCGAAAAAAAATTAAGTTTTTCTATAGCCATTTCAATTTCCTTGAGCTTGGTTACTTATGAAAAGGAACTCTAGAGAGAGACAAAAAGGAACTCACTTTCTTTAACACCAAGTCAACACATTTTTCTTTTTTAATGATCATAGACCACAAAAATGTAGAATAACAAATGATCCAAAGATAATCACTGCAAACAAAATCCAATTTCAGAAATTTCGATTCTGATTCATATGATTCATGGCACTATCCATATTCATCATCTGTTTGAATGAATTTACATGAACATTATTTCCTGGTATGTTTAGGAATTTGTTTAACGAGTGACTTGCTAGTCCTTTTTGGTATATGGAGGTTTATGGTACTTTATGGCCACCGAAACAAAAATTAAGTTTTTCTATAGCCATTTTAATTTCCTTAAGCTTGGTTACTTATGAAAAGGAACTCTAGAGAGAGACAAAAAGGAACTCACTTTCTTTAACACCAAGTCAACACATTTTTCTTTTTTAATGATCATAGACCACAAAAATGTAGAATAACAATGATCCAAAGATAATCACTGCAAACAAAATCCAATTTCAGAAATTTCGATTCTGATTCATATGATTCATGGCACTATCCATATTCATCATCTGTTTGAATGAATTTACATGAACATTATTTCCTGGTATGTTTAGGAAATTTGTTTAACGAGTGACTTGCTGGTCCTTTTTGGGATATGGAGGTTTATGATACTTTATGGCCACCGAAACAAAAATTAAGTTTTTCTATAGCAATTTCAATTTCATTGAGCTTGGTTACTTATGAAAATGAACTCTAGAGAGAGACAAAAATGAACTCACTTTCTTTAATATCAAGTCAACACATTTTTCTTTTTTAATGATCGTAGACCACAAAAATATAGAATAACAAATGATCCAAAGATAATCACTGCAAACAAAATCCAATTTCAGAAATTTCGATTCTGATTCATATGATTCATGGCACTATCCATATTCATCATCTGTTTGAATGAATTTACATGAACATTATTTCCTAGTATGTTTAGGAAATTTGTTTAACGAGTGACTTGCTAGTCCTTTTTGGTATATGGAGGTTTATGGTACTTTATGGCCACCGAAACAAAAATTAAGTTTTTCTATAGCCATTTCAATTTCCTTAAGCTTGGTTACTTATGAAAAGGAACTCTAGAGAGAGACAAAAAGGAACTCACTTTCTTTAACACCAAGTCAACACATTTTTCTTTTTTAATGATCATAGACCACAAAAATGTAGAATAACAAATGATCCAAAGATAATCACTGCAAACAAAATCCAATTTCAGAAATTTCGATTCTGATTTATATGATTCATGGCACTATCCATATTCATCCTCTGTTTGAATGAATTTACATGAACATTATTTCCTGGTATGTTTAGGAAATTTGTTTAACGAGTGACTTGCTGATCCTTTTTGGTATATGGAGGTTTATGGTACTTTATGGCCACCGAAACAAAAATTAAGTTTTTCTATAGCCATTTCAATTTCCATGAGCTTGGTTACTTATGAAAAGGAACTCTAGAGAGAGGCAAAAAGGAACTCACTTTCTTTAACACCAAGTCAACACATTTTTCTTTTTTAATGATCATAGACCACAAAAATGTAGAATAACAAATTATCCAAAGATAATCACTGCAAACAAAATCCAATTTCAGAAATTTCGATTCTGATTCATATGATACATGGCACTATCCATATTCATCCTCTATTTGAATGAATTTACATGAACATTATTTCCTGGTATGTTTAGGAAATTTGTTTAACGAGTGACTTGCTGTTCCTTTTTGGTATATGGAGGTTTATGGTACTTTATGGCCACCGAAAGAGAAACCGAATGCTGGAAGAAAGCCATAAGTTTTAATCTGTTAAAGAAAGTGAGTTCATTTTTGTCTCTCTCTAAAGTTCATTTTCATAAGTAACCAAGCTCAAGGAAATTGAAATGGCTATAGAAAAACTTAATTTTTGGCATTTTACCCATCAGATTAGTGGTGATTACATGTAATTATTATCCCGTCTTTAGCAGCAAAATACTTTAATGAAATAGTATTGTGTGTAAGCGCTATTGAACTTGACGAAGGATTTTGATGATGCAACGATAGCGACTTCGACACACATTTGCGATCATTACAAAAATATGTCGAAGCAAATTGATGTGATGACTCAAAAGCTCAAATGAAGAAATCTAGTGAAGTCTTATAGCTTAGGACTCTCAATATAAGTGAATTGATAATTCAAGTATTTCAGTTGCATAGCTACTGGAATCTATCTAGTACATACCGATCTATATACCGATCAGTAATCCGACGTGTCACACACATTAGTCATATTGGATATAGTTGTTTGAATTTGCAGGACCGACATACCGGCCACTGTAGTCTGGCTCTGGCATACCAATTTCAGGACAGAGAACTGTGGCAGTTTTTAATTTCAAATTGAATGCCCATTTTGTTTTTGAAGAGCTCTAATATCTTCATACATTTTATACAAAGTAAAAACATAGAATTTTCTTTAACCTTATTCATCATACAATATCTTGATCATCAAAGTTCACATACTACACCTTCATACACATTTTAGTGAGATTGAAATTACTTGGGTTAGAAACCTACATCTGAATCTCCATCCTTAGTGTGAGCATCCAAATTGTGTTGTAAACTTCTTATCTTAAACACTTGTGGTTGTAAAATCCCTTGTTGAGTGAGAATACTCAAAAGAGTGAATTTGTGTAAAGGTATAAGAGTGAACATAGGGACAAACTCTTGGTATTGTGTAAATGTTTGGATTGAACCTAGGAAAAAAAATACTTGGTTTGTGAGTGAGCCACGGAAAACTCATGGCGTAAAGTGTGAAATCACTTTTGAATAGTGGAAAGCTTCAAGCGTGGCTTGGAGGAGTGAACGTAGGCATTGTTGGCCGAACCACTATAAATTTCAGTGTTAATTTTTTCTATCCTTTAACATTTTTTTTATCGCAAGTTTATTTTATATCTATATTGTTTAGTAACTTACTTTTCAGAAATATATAGTTGAGTATAATGATTGAGAAAATTATACATTAACTTTAATTGGTAAAAATACTAACTAAGTGGCTTAAAAGTGACAAGATTTATAATTTCGTAATATTTGTCACATACTCAATTCACCTCCCTTTTGGGTATAGTTGTATTTGCTGTTTGAGTGCTTGTAGGTAATTTCAATTGATATCAGAGCGATGTATTCTCAACAAAGACTTAATCATCTGAGAATAAATCATGACCTTTACAAGCTACACAATAAACTTGACCGAGGGATTTTCAACAAATAAACCTCTGTTCTACACCAAAACCGACTATAATTATTGGAAGATGAGGATGGTGAACTACCTCATTGCCATTGATACGCAATCATTCAAAGTGGTCACTAGAGATTCTAAAATGCCAATGAAGAAAGATAGCAACAATGTGATTTTCCAAAATCACAATCCGAATGGACCGATGAGAACTACATGGAAGTCTCCAACAGTGCAAATGCCCTCAATCATTTACTTTGAGCAATTGATCGAAGCCAAATCAACAAACTTCCAGAATTTGGAAATGCCTATAAATTATATGAGTCTTTGGAGATTGTCAATGAGGGCACTAGTCAAGTTAACGAGTTAAAGATCAACCGGTTCATGTGCGAGTTGGATAACTTCAAGATAAAAACCGATGAAAATATTGAGGAGATGATTTCAAGGTTCACCATGATTATAAATCAACTAAGTGCTTTTAGAGAAAGTATTAGTACAAGTGATCAAGTGAAGAAGATTCTTAGGCCTTTTCCTAAGGAGTATAAAATTTGCACCGCCTCCATCAAAGAATCTAATAATGTCAACACCTTGAAATTGGATGACTTGGTGGCAAATTATTGGAATATGAGATGGAAATCAAGATGAATTTAAGGGAATAAGAAAAGAAAAATAATAATAGAATAACCCTTAAATCATTTGTGAGAAAAGAGGATAGTGCAAGCTCAAGTGATAAGGAAGATGATAATGATGAAGACTTGGCACAATTGACAAAGAAATTCAAGAAATTTCTAAAATCCAAAAAGTTTAAAGGAAAATTTCGAATGGATAAGAAGAAAAATGAAAATAGGCCAAAGAAGTACAAGAATGATAAAATCACTTGCTTTGAGTGCGAAAAACCGGGTCATATAGTTGCCGATTACCCAATGATGAGATTCAAGGGAAAATTCAAGAAGAAGACAGTGAAAGTGACTTGGAGCGATAACGACTCAAACTCTTCCGAGGAAGAAAGTGAAGAGGGGGCAAGAGATCTTGCCTTTATTACAATTGAGGATGATGATTTCTTCATTGAGAGTGAAGAAAAAAGGTACATGATTCATTCATTATGATGAATACTTGATATTTTCAATGAATTGCATGATTTATATGATTCATTAATAAACAAGCATAAATTACTCAAAAATGAACATTTATCATTATTACATGATCATGTATCAATTGTTGAGAGGAATGAAATGTATGAAAAATAAATTATATGCTTAAAATATGATAAGTTAAAACTTAAAAAGAGCATGTCAAACATGTCATATAGGTCATCTAGCACATATGTGAGTGCAACACTTTGAAGGATAAAAATATTACATTAAATAAAAGGATTGTTGATTTACACTCAATAGTAACAAAACTCACTTTGGGAGAGAAAAATTTTAAAATGTTACTTGACTTCCAAAGATGTGCTTTCAATGAAGAGGGTTTGAAATATAGGCTTATAATAAAAGAACTTATTTGAAAATTCATTTTGTAAAGGCATTCACCTCTTATACCCATGTTAAAAAAATCCAGAAGCCTTTAGCGTCAAAACATTCGACGCTAAGGGTAATAAAATAATTTTTTTTTAAATGTTATTTCACCTTTAGCGTTGATACATTCGATGCTAAAATTAATGAAATAAAATTCCTTTTTTATTTTTAAAATAACTTTAGTGTCGAAAATTTCGACGCTAAAGGTAAAATATTTAAGTTTTTTAACTAGGTAAGAAAGGCTTTGGCATCGGAAAAATTAGTCGCTAAGGACCAATTTTAGCGTCGAAAATATTTTTCGACGCTAAAGGTCTTTTTTATCGTCGAAATATTTTGACGCAAAATGTTGTTCTTTAGCGTCGAATTATATTTATAACGCTAATATTATTTATCATCTACGGATTAGTGTCGAAAATATTTGACGTTAATAAATGAAATGATACTGTACATGTGACATACAATTAATGTTGTTTTGCTTACAAAATTTAAGTACAAAATTTTTATATGAAATGATGATGTGAGTATGACCTGCCATTTATTGGTGAGTGATAAATAATGATCATATAATAAAGTAATAAGCTACTAATTTTTATGTAATACATGACCGTCATTGTAATTTAACAATATAAACTTTATAAATATAACATTATTAGTTTAAAAAAAAAACTAAACTAAACTCTTTCACAAAACTAAATTTTTCTTCCTTTCTAAGAGCCGTCTCTTTACCGAGAATATTCTCCCCCATCTTCTTTTACGTTCTTGTTCTAAGTTTTGTTTTGTTCGGTATAAAGTGATCATATATTTTCTGTTTAAGGTTTTGAATTCGAAATCAGATGATGCGTTTTTTGTAAGAGTTTGTGACAGTTGGGGGTTTTATCTCATTCGCTTAAGGTGATTTTACGGCGGGTTTCCAACGATTTAAAAAAAAAATGATCATAGATTTTCACAAATATTTTATGATTTTTTTTTTGTTTCACTCAAAATCTAATAACATGGTGTTAAGACAGCATGCTTATTATTATTATTTTTTAATTATACTTTAGTAAAATTTTATGCCGAGGTTTCGGAAATTCCGACGTTGAATTCAAGTTGTGTATCTATTTATATAAAAAAATTCGTCATTGTGTAGGTCTTGAAGATCGAAAATGAGTCTTTCATAGAACTTTAATTTGTTGTTTCCAGTTTAATTACACATTATTTGTCTATATTATTATTCTCATTGAAGGTGTATTTTTAGTACAATGTTCTCTTCATGTTCTATCAACTTATTTCTCAAATTTGACGTAATTATATTATATCTGAAATCATTATTTCATTAACGTGAGTAAAATATAATCACAACATTCTTTTAACAACATTCCTGCCAATTTATATTTCCTCCGAAACCTTGCAATTCCATTTCAGCTTTCAAGTTACCTAGGCAATCATCAACTCAGGTTATCTACATGAACAAGTTTTTTTTCTCTCTCTAAGTTCTGTGGTTTCTGAAGGAACAAGTGGCATTAGCAGAAAATCCTGAAGCATAAATTACAGTGCCTGACCGAGATAATTCTCCTCCAGCCTCTGCAGCCGCCCTTTGATCTTGCAACATATTCTCCCTTTCACACAGAGACCTTTCAAGCTTCTTCTTCTTATAGCCATGGCAAGCTGCTTGTATTACACGAGCTTTCGAAGACCTCCACTCGAGGGAATAGAACCTGAAAATGTCTAGAGGTTGCATATTGCGATTGTGATGTTCCCAGAATCCATAAATAGCAGCCCTCAAGTCATCAGCCTTCAGAGCAAAGGCTTCAACATTTGTAACACTTTTAACAGCACAATTTGAAAGGGGAGGGTTTGAAATCCGATCAGGATCTAAAGCTGAAGTAGGAAGCTCTTCACCCCAAAAGTCACCAGTTTTAAGATATTTCTATTACAACTTATTTGTTTACTATGTTCTTACAACGGACTTTGAACAGACAGTAAACTGAACACAAAAGTACAATTAACAAAAGTGATACAGGAATCAACAATACAAATAAAATAGAAGACAATTGCAGGCAGTGAGTTGAGAATAAGGCACGGATCAGCAACAGGAAGAATTCCGAGGCTTGTTGATGTGGCAACAATCTCCTTAAAACAAATTCGTCCCCTACCGATCGGTGCAGTAGAGCGCGAGACGTCTGTTTCCCAGGATGCAACGGAAAAATAGACGAAATTGGGCACCACCAAGTCCGACTTCAACGAACAACTGAAGTGCTTGAACTCTCTCTCAAAAGATTTTCGTAATAACAATTTTCTCTTGTGTGTAATGTGTGTAATTCTAAAAAACGAAAACACTACTATATTAAAAGAAAATAACATGCCAATTAAGTTTCATCAATGAGAGGCTTTACACTTGTTGTAACCATCAAGTTGATTAATGTCATTAATCTCAAATTGTAACCACAACAAAGTTGATTAATTGTCATTGATTCAACTGTTATGGAACATAAAAAGGCTTGGAAAAAATAAAGAGACATCCAAAAATTGGCTGGGCCAGGCCCGCTCAATTTGGTCCGGCATTCGTGTACGCAGGACACGCGGGTGCACACGAGCCAAGCTTGATTCGGATTTGATTTGCACCCCCCCCCCGCGCACGTAGAGAGAGCCTCTATCCTTATAACTCTTACCCATCTACATATGAGCAATCATATATAAGCATAATATTCACTCTATAGCTTTCCCATATGGGACAAGCTTACTTTTCTTTATTTTCCAACACCAATGGGTGAACTTCGAGCAACAATTTCTCATTCACCCAAGCACCATTTTAAGCATATGAATATACCATTTCGAAGTACTCACGGAGGAGTATCCGAATCATTCAATAACAACCACTAACACGAAGTGGACCATGCTTAAAATTGAGCCTCAAAATGCTTACTCATAAGCATTTTTTTTCCAACAATCCCCCACATGAATGAAATTGGCGAAAACGTCGAATAAAATTATTTTATAAAACATTTTATTTTGACCTAGAAGAGTTCAACGGTTCAACACCTGCATAAGATAGGTAGGCCTCAACCTTTGAACCTTCCCTTGTGAAAATATATCTCATTTACTGGATGACAGTGGACGCGATGTCATTGAACTGTACTGCCGTTCATGTAAATGGAGAATATATATCACACAGATATTTAACCTAACACATCTGAGTTCTCATTATTATGTTCATTTTGGCCATGAACATCAACCTGGTTCTGCAAGAGTTTCTAAGAATTGTGCCCCGTACAATTCCCTTTAAAGCGGCCCCACTTCTCTCTCACATAGGTGATTTCTTATTTAAGAGCATCTCGTAATACTCTGCTCGGATTCCCGACGCATTAGAATCATTAAAAGCCTTTGCTTAACCTCATCCATACGAGCATCACTGTTTCATTTCACCATAGGAATGGACTAGAGGGTAACCCCCCACAGTGAACCAATTATGTCTTTTACGAGTAGGTTGTCCCATTGAACCTAGATCTTGGGATCTCCAGTCAACAAGGTTGGGTTTTCCTTCGTAATAAACATTTATCTAGTGGGCTTTAGTCCCATTCCCCTCGATGATTTCACAACCAACTCTCTATTTAACCCTTTGGTTAGCGGATCCGCAATGTTATCCTTTGACTTTACATAGTCAATCGAAATAACTCCAGTAGAGAGTAATTGTCTAACGGTATTGTGTCTACGACAAATATGTCTAGACTTACCATTATACATATTGTTATGTGCCCTTCCAATTGCAGATTGACTATCGCAATGAATGCAAATTGCTGGCACTGGCTTAGGCCAACTTGGAATATCCTCTAGAAAATTTCGAAGCCATTCTGCTTCTTCAGCACATTTGTCTAATGCAATGAATTCTGATTCCATTGTAGATCTGGCTATCACAGTCTGTTTGGAGGATTTCCATGATATAGCTGCACCTGCTAGTGTAAACACATAGCCACTGGTAGACTTTGAGTCTTTCATGTCAGATATCCAATTAGCATCACTGTATCCTTCAATTACAGCTGGATATTTATGATAGTGCAACCCATAATTACGAGTAAAACGTAAGTACCTAAGTACTCTCACTATTGCTTTCCAGTGATCAACCCCTGGATTACTCGTATATCTGCTGAGCTTGTTTAATGTACAGGCTATATCAGGTCTTGTACAACTCGATAGATACATCAAACTCCCGATCACTCTAGAGTATTCTACTTGAGATATACCATCTCCCCTATTCTTCGATAGGTGTAGACTCACATCTAAAGGAGTTATAGCCACAGCAGAATCATCATTGTTGAATTTACCAAGAATCTTGTCCACATAGTGCGACTGATCAAGAATAAGTCCATCAGGACTTCTCGAGACCTTTATTCCTAGAATGACATCTTCTAGACCCATGTCTTTCATGTCAAACTTGGATTTCAACATATTCTTGGTAGATTTCACCATTTTAGAAACCTTGCTAGGTTCAACGTGGTCAAGTAGAAAAACATTTTCTGTTGCCACCGTTTAAAATTCTGTCCACTGAATTTTTCAGGTTTTTCCGCAGCAGGATTGACATGGCTCACATGTCCAACAGGTTGTCTAGCCATAGAGGCAGTGACACTTTGGCCAGCCACAGCAGCTGCCATATTAAGCCCAGAGGCTGAAGCAAGTTGGCCAGCCGAAGAGGCTGCCACTGCACTTTGGCTAACCACAGGGGCTGCCACAACATTCTAGCCAACCACAGGGGCTGCCAGAACATCTACTGTGTTTGGACTATTTTCCATATCCACAGAGCGAATTTTGTTTTAAGACTATTACAACTTATTTGTTTACTGTGTTCTTACAACGGACTTTGAACAGACAGTAAACTGAACACAAAAGTACAATTAACAAAAGTGATACAGGAATCAACAATACAAATAAAATAGAAGACAATTGCAGGCAGTGAGTTGAGAATAAGGCACGGATCAGCAACAGGAAGAATTCCGAGGCTTGTTGATGTGGCAACAATCTCCTTAAAACAAATTCGTCCCCTACCGATCGGTGCAGTAGAGCGCGAGACGTCTGTTTCCCAGGATGCAACGGAAAAATAGACGAAATTGGGCACCACCAAGTCCGACTTCAACGAACAACTGAAGTGCTTGAACTCTCTCTCAAAAGATTTTCGTAATAACAATTTTCTCTTGTGTGTAATGTGTGTAATTCTAAAAAACGAAAACACTACTATATTAAAAGAAAATAACATGCCAATTAAGTTTCATCAATGAGAGGCTTTACACTTGTTGTAACCATCAAGTTGATTAATGTCATTAATCTCAAATTGTAACCACAACAAAGTTGATTAATTGTCATTGATTCAACTGTTATGGAACATAAAAAGGCTTGGAAAAAATAAAGAGACATCCAAAAATTGGCTGGGCCAGGCCCGCTCAATTTGGTCCGGCATTCGTGTACGCAGGACACGCGGGTGCACACGAGCCAAGCTTGATTCGGATTTGATTTGCACCCCCCCCCCGCGCACGTAGAGAGAGCCTCTATCCTTATAACTCTTACCCATCTACATATGAGCAATCATATATAAGCATAATATTCACTCTATAGCTTTCCCATATGGGACAAGCTTACTTTTCTTTATTTTCCAACACCAATGGGTGAACTTCGAGCAACAATTTCTCATTCACCCAAGCACCATTTTAAGCATATGAATATACTATTTCGAAGTACTCACGGAGGAGTATCCGAATCATTCAATAACAACCACTAACACGAAGTGGACCATGCTTAAAATTGAGCCTCAAAATGCTTACTCATAAGCATTTTTTTTCCAACAATTTCTTGAAGAAACTGTTGTAAATGTGAATTGAATAAAAGGGAGTTACATATTTTGAAAAGTTACATGTTTTGAATGAAAAAGTTGTTACAAATATCTATATATATATATATATATATATATATATATATATATATTTGTAATTTTTATTAAAAATTAATTAAAAGAATTAATACTATCTCAATTTTATATTTAAATCCAAAATCATGGTTATGTTTCTTGAATTATTGTAAACGTTTTGTCTCTTCAATTTTAGTTAACGTTGCAAACGTTTTTATTGAAAAAAATTAACTACCCAACGTTTGAAAAAAAAAAAATTAAAGTTTTCAGAAAACTGACAATTTATTTCATACGGTCAAATGGTCAAATTTATACTATATATGTGAGTTGCTTTTGTTTATAAAAAACAGAAGAGAGAAAGCAAAAAAAAAAGGGAGACACAGCAAGAAGAAAAAAAAAATGAAAACGCTAATATTGCCAAGAGCAATTTCTTTGAAGGAAGAATAATCAAATAGAAAGAGACTTTGTTTTTCATTTAGAAAAACCACCAACCGAGAGTATTTTGAAACAATTTTTTGAGACCATTTGCCGAGAACAAAAATTTTGTTTCAATCAAAAGTATTTTGATAAAGCCGACAATCCTAGTGTTGTTTATTCGTTTTACAGTTTCCGAGTAATAGTTTTCTGTTGGGTGTGAGTATTCCAATCGGTTTTGTGCAAAACTGATTGAGACATTGTTTGTATGGGCTTGTTTTATCCTGGGGACGGCGGGGCTGAAATACTGCTAGCACAAATTCCGGGCAGATCCGCGAAACGTCTTAAAGAGAGCGAACTGATCCGCGACTCAACCCAGATTCACTTTTGCATCCTTGGTGAACGGTAAAATTATTTTAATTTGTGTTTATTGTTCCAACAATTTTAAGACGTATTCGATCTGCCATATTTGCTTATGTTATGCTTGTTACTGTTCTTATGGTGCGACTCTAAGTAAATTATGCTTGAAATTAACTTTAAGGGAATTGATAGGCTTGTGAGAAAATTGGCTTTAACATATTTTATATCCTGAGTCTTGACAAATATTCATAGTTCATGAAATTGGAATATTCGATGTTTGCATCCTGCTGAATGTTGTTTTGAATTGAGTTTTTACATAAAAATATATATATATATATGGTTATTGGTTTAGATGTTCAACCATGTGGGATTATATATTTTAATAGATTTTCTGTTGGTATGCTTATGATATTCCTTATATTTAGATGATCACCTTTTTTGCTGTAGCTTTGTAAGCACATTCATGAAGTAACAACTTTCATGTGGTAACAGTCATGCTGATGTTTTAAGATTGATAATTTTTTAAAACATTTGGTGTATATGTTGCATGACTTACTTTGTTTTATCAAAGTCTCTATAGTATTTGAATATACATGTTTAAGTATATAATTCTGATGAAATCATTTATGCTAAATATGAGTGCGGATGAGACTGTAAAATTGATGAAGCTGTTGAACTTTTAGAATAGGCAATGATGAAATGACTGTTAATGTATAGAGAGGATTATTTAAAATTGCCAACAATTTCAAGAAGCTGCAGGAAAATGTTTAAATACATTTATAATTTAATTGATGACTATTAACTATTTATTGAATTTTTTCAATGCTGCTAGAATATGAGTAGATATATAGGTTATTGAGATTGATAGCCTGATGTCATATTCTGAAATTTTTAGACTTATCCTGTGAGTAATATTTGAGAAATTATTTGGTATATATTGCCTATAATGAATTAGACATGTATTTACCGATTTGAATGATTTTGGATTAAAATATGTTGTTATTGAAATCATAATTTTTGTGGTTTCTTGGAAGCTGAACAGTCCTTCTATGTGGCTTATTTATATGGTTTAAATATGTAGAAAATGCAACTTCATTGTCTAGGATTGGCTTGATCATGTTCCATGTTTGAACTTATGTGCTGATCTTGTGGCCTTTATTTTACCCCAAGGATTATGCCAAAATTTGATAGTGGAATAGGATATGAGACTCGTAGGCTAGTAATGGGGATCATCATAAATGGTGTTTGGTTCTTTCATGTGTCAATGATTTAATCAGCTTATATCTTTTTGTGCTTGATCTCAATTGAGACTTGAAGGTTTTTCCTATTTTGTTGTATATATAATGGCTGAGCCAACTGCTGAAGTAGCAAAGATATTGCCACATAAGGCAGAGAAGAAGAAGAGTAAAACTTGCTAATTATTTTTCCAATTTTTTCATTTGCTGACAAGTATGATTGCTCTCATTGTGTGTTTTTCTTCCTATACTGCAATTGCTTATTGAATGTACACTGGAGAGATACAATTTTTCAACCGATACTCTTCTTGTTCAACATGCTGTTATTGAGAAGTATAGAGCTGGGAATCATATGCAAATGCTGTCATAATTGCTAAGCAGAAGGTAATGAAGATGAATCAATGGCTGACACTAATAAAACAACGATAATGAAATATGTGGGAATCAAATACTCAACGGTATGTTTGATGCATTATTTGATATTTATCATGATGAATTTACTGCAAAAGAATAATAGAAAGTTAAGGATGTCATAAATACATGCATATATGGTCTTTGTTTCAATATGAATGATTATGACCTTAGGAATAACAAGAATCATAACCACTGAAAATGAAACAATCTGGATGGACACTAACCTCCCTCAAGAAATGATGATAGTTAGTTCCAATGTTACAACTGTAGCAAAATATGGCACCTTGCCCGGAACTACCGGTTAAAGAGTTCTGCTCCAAAAGCAAACTTTACCGAAGACCAACTTGTTACTATGATCCTTTAGATCAACATGTTTGGTAGATTCGAGGGATGGTGGGTAGGCATTGTAATTTTCCGTCATGTCTATTATGATTATGCTTTGTTCTAGGTTTATGTACAAGCTGTGAATAAGATAATGTGATGACTAATTTCTCAATATTCTAAGCTGCTTAAAGCAGGTGATGTGGAACTTAAATTTTATTTTATGAAATATGGAAGGTTTGAGAACCTAAAACTTTAAGTATAAGATTTGTAGAAATATATAAATTTTATGATTGATATGAAATATTGCTTCTATGAAAAATATCTCTTTGATATTAAGAAATAGTGGGGGCTCAACCTCCAATGATAAATTGGAAATAGTGGGGGTTCTACCTCTAATATTTTACTCATATTTCTAAAGTGAATGAAAGTGACAAATACTTTTGTTATAATGTTTGAAAACATGTGAAATGTATACAATACCTAGAAAAGAATGAGACTATTGCCATTAGACAGTCACTTATGATGGTAACCCAACCTTATAGACTGGAGATCCCAAGAAATAGGTTCAATGGGTAATAACAAGTCATGAAGTGATGATGAATCATGCTATTATTTTAATTGTAAGTTCCATTCTAAGAGCATGATATCCTGAAGCGATAGAAGGATGAGTTATTTAACTCTTAATGTGTTCTATACTCTATGTGGAGTGGAGTACCTAGCTACAGGAGTAATCTTGATAGACACACCTATGTGAATATAGAAGTGTGGCCGCTTCTTATGGAATTTTAGGCAAAAATTTCTAGAGCATCCATTATACTGGGATATACGATCACGGCCGTAATGCTCAGGCCTTTGACTACACCCTGAAAGGTTTGTGTGTGTGACATTGTCAGAGATAGAGTTCAAAACTACGAGTTACTCTAGTATAATCTGAATCGTCAACACTATGTAAAAGTTCAAGTCGAAAGACACTTTTACTTATGCACGACCTTATTTTATATTACTCGATGAAAATGTTTTATTAAAATTCAAGTGGGGGATTGTTGTAAATGTGAATTTGAATAAAAGGGAGTTACATATTTTGAATGAAAAAGTTGTTACAAATATATATATATATATATATATATATATAATATATATATATATGTATATAATAAAGGAGAATGGTGTTAGAGGAAAGAGAGTGTATCCAACGGCTCTCTTTATGTGGCTTAATTGACGGCCCAGATTATTTCATTGGTAATTGGAGGAAAGAGAGTGAATTGATTGATGGAAATGATCAAAAAATTTCAAATTAAAAAATATAAAGTTAAAATAAAATCATTTAATTCTGTAACACCGTGCCGTAGGCACGGCCAAATACTGTAGCACCGTGACTACGACACGAGCATCATTTAATTAAAAAATAAAATCATTTAATTTTGTAACATCGTGCCGTAGGCACGAGCAAATACTATAAAACCGTGCCGTAGGCACGGGCATCATTTAATTAAAAAATAAAATCATTAATTATGTAACACCGTGCCGTAGGCACGGGAAAAAACTAGTATATATATATATTTGTAATTTATAAAATCAGTGTTGTTTATTCGTTTTACAGTTTCCAAGTAATAGTTTTCTGTTGGGTGTGAGTATTCCAATCGGTTTTGTGCAAAACTGATTGGGACATTGTTTGTATGGGCTTGTTTTATCCTGGGGACGGCGGGGCTGAAATACTGCTAGCACAAATTCCGGGCAGAGCCGCGAAACGTCTTAAAGAGAGCGAACTGATCCGCGACTCAACCCAGATTCACTTTTTGCATCCTTGGTGAACGATAAAATATTTTAATTTGTGCTTATTGTTCCAACAGAAACTTGTATTTCTTCCATCATTGGTGGTTGTGATTAATAATGTGCCTTGCGTGATGAAGAGCATTTCATAAATTGGATCACCTTC
>SKCR01048353.1:0-40295 GCA_019454045.1 Zanthoxylum bungeanum | reverse complement strand
TGGTTCGACCAGCGCGCCATCTTCAACAAAAGTTGACAAATACATAGCACCTTCGACATATGATAGTCAGATACTTCCAAGTCAGAGTGATCTACCACCCAGACATAGTGGGAGGGTTGTACGACAACCTGATCGCTACTTAGGGGTTGGAGAGGCACAAGTTGTCGCCTCCAGCGATGGTGTAGATGATCCATTGACCTACATTAGTGCAATGAATGATCTTGACAAAGAAGAATGGCTCAAATCCATGAACCTGGAGATGGAAGTCGATATACTCCAACTCAGTCTGGGAACTTGTAGACAAACCTGATGGAGTGAAACCCATAGGTTGCAAGTGGATCTTCAAGAGGAAGAGGGGATCAGATGGGAAGATATAGACCTTCAAAGCTAGACTAGTGGCCAAGGGTTATACCCAGAAAGAGGGAGTTGTGAGGAAACTTTCTCGCCAGTAGCTATGCTAAAATCCATCCGCACTCTTCTATCCATAGCCGCATATTATGACTATGAAATCTGGCAAATGGACGTCAAGACTATATTCTTGAGAGGAAATCTTGATGAAAGTATCTATATGATACAACCAGAAGGGTTCACCGCCCAAGGTCAAGAGCAAAACGTTTTCAAACTGCAAAGGTCCATTTATGGACTCAAGTAGGCATCTCGATCTTGGAATATAAGATTTGATACAACGATCAAGTCTTATAATTTTGAGCAAAATGTTGATGAGCCTTGTGTATACAAGCACGTCATTGACGGGAATGTGGTTTTTCTTGTCGTATACGTTGATGACATCTTACTCATTGGGAATGATGTAAGAATATTATCAGACGTAAAAACCTGGCTGGCTGAGCAATTCCAAATGAAATATTTGGGAAATGCAAGTTATGTTCTTGGGATCCAGATACTTCGAGATCGCAAGAAACGAATGTTAGCTATGTCTCAGGCATCCTACATCGACAAGATTCTTGTGCGATTCGGGATGCAGAATTCCAAGAAAGGCAATCTACCTTATCGACATGGAATTCATTTGTCGAAGGAACAGTCTCCTAAGACACCTCAAGGCGTTGAGGAAATGAGACATATCCCATACGCCTCAGCAGTTGGTAGTCTCATGTATGCCATGTTATGCACGAGACCGGACATCTGTTTTGCAGAGGGAGTAGTCAGTAGGTTTCAGTCAAATCCGAGATTGGATCACTGGGTGGCTGTGAAACACATTCTCAAATATCTAAAGAGAATGAGAGATTATATGCTAGTGTATTCTGGAGAGGATATGATCCTAAGAGGATATACAGATTCTGATTTTCAGACAGATGTCAATTCCAGGAAGTCAAAATCTGGATAAGTGTTCACCCTAGGTGGTGGGGCTATTGTTTGGCGGAGTATAAAGCAATCTTGCATTGCCAACTCCACCATGGAGGCTGAATATATAGCTGCTTGTGAAGCAACTAAATAAGCAGTATGGCTCCGTAAATTCTTGGGAGATCTGGAAGTTGTTCCAGATATGGATAAACCACTCACACTCTATTGCGATAATAGTGGAGTAGTGGCAAACTCCAAAGAACCAAGAAGCCATAAGAGGGGAAAGCATATAGAGAGGAAATATCATCTCATCAGGGAGATAGTGCAGAGAGACGATGTTACCGTCACAATATTGTATCCGCAGAGAACTTTACTGATCCATTTACAAAGACCTTGCCGGCTAAAGTGTTTGATGGTCACCTAGATGGTCTAGGTTTGAGAGACATGTCCCATTTGCTCTAGTGCAAGTAGGAGATTTTTGGGATGTATGCCCTAAAGCTACATGAGATGTAAACGGTTTCTTTTACATAGAAATAAAATGATACATTATTCATTTATCAAATTGTTTGTTTTAATTTTCGCATATTATATATATCTTCATAAATACCATAGATTACTTATGTACCTTCAAGACTTGGTGCATGAGTGTCATGCACTAGAGGATTCAAGTATGAAGTTAGTAATCTTAAATAGTCCATAGAGAGCAAACAAACCGGTACTTTGTTTATGGTTTATCTATAGCTGCGGTCCATTCTATATTTGGATGGCGATCTTAATCCGGATCGTCCATGTAGAGACATGAGAATGGAGGCACCTTATATGATGTGATCATATAGGACTGGACCCAGATAGAAATGACATTCTTATAATATCCATTAAATAAAGAAAGTCATTTCAATCTACTTGATGGTCATATATGGGTTGATCTTAATCCTGAGTGTACTACGAACTCCTGCATGGCGGGATATGTCTTTTGATTTACAAAAGGTGAGGTTGGTGTAGCAATCCCAACCAATAACTACATACTTTAGGGGCATAGTCTGTTATGTAGCTGGGAACGTTTTACATAGACATGGAATTCACTCATTCTTGCGAGAAGTAGATGAATATCTCTCTTAAGGGTTGATTCGGTGCTTGAACGATTAGAGCGCTCAAGTCTTTCTATTGCGAATAGAAAGATTCATATTCATAACAGTTATGAATGAATTGTTCATTAGAGAATCAATGGTATTTAAGATAAAATAATTAGAGGGGTATAACAGACATTATGACCCGGCTGTAATTACGAGATATTCGTGAAGGATCAATTCGTATGCAATGACTATATCGGTGGACACCGACTTTGTTCGGCCTTATATTTCATCTACGGCGACGAGAGTGCAACTTCGGGTTTTAGGGAATAACCCGGAGTTAATAATTTGTAATATTTAATTAAGAGCTTAATTAATATTTCGAGATTATTGGAGCTCAGAACTGTAGGTCCACTTGGTCCCCGTGCTAGCTCGATTTATAATAGCAGAGCTAATATAATTGGATGGTCCAATATATACTCACAAAAGGAATAAATATTATTAATATGATTAATAATAATTATATCACACATGAGACTTTATATTAAAAGTTAATATAAAGTATTAATAATTATATATGATAATTATTAAATTAGAACATTAAATTATATATGATATAATTTAATAAGTGTAGCATTGCATTTTGCATTTTAAGTACCGATGATGAGTCTCGTATGGAGGCACTACTTCTTTAGTTATGAAAGTCGCGGGAAACAGACGTTGGAATGGTAAAGTTGGAAAATGGAATTTTTGTTGGATTTAACCTCGTTGTTTGGCTTCAGGATGCTTGTTGGACCTCTGTTTTAAAACACACAAACCCATTAAATCACATCCAAAATAATTAAAACATTTAAAACACATCTCACAAATTAAATAATTAAAACATTTAAAATACATGTCACAAATTAAATTAAAACCAATTAAATTAAATTAAATTAAATTAAATTAAATCACATTCCTAAACTAAATAAATCCAATTAAATAAATAAAACACATGTCACAAATTAAAATTCATTTCCCAAATTAAAATATTCAAATTAAATTCCATAAATAACATTCCTAAAATACATAAATCACATTCCTAATTTAATTAAATCACCTACCAATTTAAATAAATCTCATGGATTCCTTGCCTAATTAAACTAAATCATATCCTTAACTAAAAAAAAAAATCAAATCACTTCCCTTAATTAAAGATTTCCCCTATCACATTTTAATTAAAATAATATCTCACAAATCTTATTCATTCCCCAACAAGGTAAAACCCATCCCCTTGCCTATAAAAATAACCCCTCTCCACACAATCAAACCCTGGCTGGCTGGCTAATCCTCCCGAAAATACAAAGAAAATAGCCAACATATGTCCCTCAACGTAACCCGCTTACATTCCACGCACAAACAACCCTCACCTTCATCACGCCCTGACCAACTCTTCAACATATTCAAATTAGCAGCCCTCTTCACCACATAGCGCATCATCACCACTTGCCAAGCCATCGGCGCACTCCACGCCCATCATCAATGTACGTAACACACCTGCCCACTAGCCAGCCCACGCCCTTAACACCAACTCACGTGAAACCCACTCTCGCCATCAGCCCCCAAAATAGAATAAACCCTCACTGTCATTCATCACATAGCTTCCTTGCACGCCACTTACCCCTCAACTTACACGCAACCTGCCCTTCAACTCATTATCATAAGCCCCACTCAGGAGCCTCCATATCACCCATAAACCCTTCACGTACCCAACACGTCCCAACCCCATACACAGCCTCCCTCACGCATTTGCACTGCCCTCTCCAAACACTTCAATCTGTAGCCCACTTACACAAACCGAAACTGACCCAAACAGGTCCCTAAATCACACCTAAAACAGCCCCCAAAAACTGCCAGTAACTACCAAAAATTCCCCCCTAAAACAGCAGCCCCGACCCCCATTAAACCGCATAAAACAGTAGCTTAAACACTCAAAATAGAAACCTGAAATACACCCCAAAAATAGTCCCCAAATCTATGAAAACACTCCCTAAAATAGTAGCCTAATAGACCCGAAATAGTAACCAGAAAATACCCTCAAAACAGTAGAGAAACGGAGTGAAAACAACACCCGAGTAGTGAAACCGCGAGGAAAATCGTTAGATTAGTGAACTAGAAAAGTTGCCGAGTGTTAATTCTTCCGACGGCCGTGTAACACACTTTCAAGGAACGACAAAAGAGGTTAGACCTTAGGGCACCTTCTTTATTTATTATCTTTCATTTTATTTTATTTATTTTAAAATATTATTGCATGAGAGTCATTTGAGGCATGATGTGATTGTTGGATGAGCGGGATATGTGTTCCCTTTTGTGGTATATCGGATGGAAACCCGGACGTAAATTTCGTAGCCGATTCCGAATGGACGGTAGTGCGGTCTGCACTCGGGATACAATGCCACGTACCACTTAAGATATACATATCTTGTATCATCCAAATTTGTATTTGAGCATGTTATAGTTCGTAGGTTGTTTATTTATTGTTTAAAGCATGATTTAATTTAGTTAATTATTTAACTTTCAAAGCATGATTATGCTATTTAGGTATGTTGTTTCTTTATTCCTTATGCATGATGTTTTGTCTAGTTTATGTTAATGTTTAATTAGTTATTTGTTTATTTCGGTTTAATGGTTCAATATGCTCGTTGTGTTGCATTGCGTGTTTGTTGTTTAAAGATTTATTTTCAAGCATGCAAACTTAGATTAGAAGTTAGTTAGATGAAAGCATGTTAGATCTAAGTACCATTTGAGCATGATTATTGAGTAGACTCGGTTGATTTATTGTACAAATTATATCATCACAAGTGACATAAGTAAGGGACCATTCCGAACCCAACAATTTGAGGTCTTCCCTTGCGAGGGGTGAGTGCGGCCTTAAATCTTTGTCCCGGTTCACACCGGGT
This sequence comes from Zanthoxylum bungeanum, assembly GCA_019454045.1. Taxonomy (NCBI): domain Eukaryota; kingdom Viridiplantae; phylum Streptophyta; class Magnoliopsida; order Sapindales; family Rutaceae; genus Zanthoxylum; species Zanthoxylum bungeanum. The sequence continues at coordinate 34,987 of SKCR01048353.1, read as the reverse complement.
GGCGACTCCATGTTATTTCATACTCCCAACTAGGCCTCGAGCCTAGAACAGCGTCGTCAAGTTATGTTGTCTACAGTCTGGCGACTCCACTGGGGATCAGAGAATCGGCCCCGAAATCATGTCTTGTGATGTGTATAATTTGTGCTTTAATTAATCGTTTCTATAGTGAGTTGAAAGGGGTGTAATCAAAGGCATTGTTAAGGCTAGGTAAAGGTTCGATGTCTTCCTTCACTCACTACATTTTTATAAGGAAAATGTGTGAAGACACCGAGATAATCATTACTTGTAGCTCGTCGTGACAGACTAGTTTGGAGGACTCGTTGTTTATTCCTGACACCAAGCGATAAGAGCCTAAGGGGCTGGGCTTGGGTACTTAAGAGAGCCTCGCTCCACCCTCCCTCTGCGGAATCTACAATGGGAAATCCATTCGACTGTTAGTCACACACCGTAACTCGTTGGCACGTACCGTAAGGTATAAAAAAGGTGCACTCACTTGGTCACTTGAACCCTTGAGTGGGGAGTCCTAGTTGTGGGCAATCATTCGTCAATGAGAGCCTTTGTCCGCACTCCCGAAAACCCACATGTGAACCTTAGTCGTAGAATTAGTAGAAATCATTCCTTTATGTTTATGTTTTGGACCATTGTCATTTGGATTCAGTTGGACTTGTTGTCATGACGTATGGGCTTGTTGGGCCATTTAAACTAGGACGAGTCTGTGCTTTATGGGAATCGGGCCAAAAATTTCTAAATTGCTGATGGGCCAACTAGTGTAAAATTCTTATGACTTATATATCCCATACATCGCACACATCTCATGCATCTCATGCATGCATGCATCATGTTAACCCTCGTGTCTTAAAGGCCATTATAGATATCCGTTGGGTTAGGAAAAATAAGACTTGTCGAAGAAGAGTTTAACAAACATGAATATCGGGGAAAGGAAATTGAGGAACAGAAAATCTTACAGCAAGGATAGAAAGACCATGGTGGGCCCAAAAAAAAAAAAAAAAAAAAAAGAAAAGAAAAAATTATTGTTTGTTTTTAATCCTTGATAGTTAGACATAAGTCCAATGATGAAATCGTTTGCTTTAGGGTGAAATCTTAGAAACGATAAACGCTTGATGTTCTTTTATCTGATACTTTGAGTGATTGATCTATGTTAGACTCATAAACACTCCACTATAGGTTCTTAGCGGTGAAAACCTGAGTAACTGGCAAGGTGACTAGTTGAAGAAATTGTAGGTCGGTGAATGACCGTTTGCTTAGATGTTTATCTTGATTTTCTTCTATTATGATGTGTGGTATGGTTGAAAATAAAAGAAAAGTCTCTAAAGAAAAGAAGTGAACCACCTATAACCGATAAGCGTGAAGCTACCCATGGGCGAGTATTAGGACCACCATGAGGAGAAATGCTACCTTAAAGGGTAGGTGTGTTGAAAAAAAAAAGAAGAAGAAAAAAAAAAGAAGAAAAATGAAGTTCAAAATGAAACGAGAGACAAAGGAAAAGAAAAATAAAATCATACCACATTGAGCATGGAAAAGCAACTGCAGGCATAATTGAGACATCTAGGTTGGTTTGACCCATCGATCCCGATTTTTAAAACGAAATCAATGAGTTGGCTTGCTTAAGGATCAAGCTGTGAAAGAACCTTTAAACACACACACACACTTTGAGGCTGGCTTAGATCATTTATTCAAAGACTTGGATTTGAGTTGCATCGAATGTTTTGAAGGTTCTCTGGTTTCATTACTGAGCATTCTTTGAGGACAATGATATGTATAACTATTGGGATTATTTCATAGCATGTAATATAGTATGATGATATAGAAGGCCCCACTATGTGGTTCATCTTTACCAAGTGCAAACAGTGGAAAACAGAAACCTAAATCAAGACCGGGGGCGACCAGTCTACCACATCGCGAATCAGGGACATAACAAGATATTAAGTCATGAAACCAGAAAGAAGACTGATCAATCACCTGGAGAACTGGCGGAAGACCTAACCCAGCGGAATAGGAAATTCATTCATGCATGCATGCATACACGTAACATAGTTTGCATTCTTTTTTGTGTTTGTTTTGTTTTGTACTCACATGTTTCAAAGAAAAAAAAAAGAGAAAGCGGCAAAGACAAGCCAACCAGAATCAGCAACATATGAGTAGTAGTTTTGGGGATGAGTCTCAAGGTTTAAGCTCATATCAGTTTCGGTTTTGGGGATGAATCCCAAGATTGAGGCCCATATCAGTTTTAGTTTGGAGATGAATCCCAGGGCCGAGGCCCACATCGTCAGAATTTGGAATGAATTCGGGAATGGATCCCAGGGTCGAGGCCCACCTTGTCAGCAGTTTCGGGAATGAGTCCCAGGGTCGAGGCCCACATCAGACATCAGCATCAGTCTGGGGCGAGGCCAATATTAGCATTAATATCAATCTTGCCGGGTATGACACTCTAGGGGTGAGGCCCACATCATTATCAGTATCAGTGTTGCCGGTTATGGCACTCTGGGGGCGAGGCCCACATTAGTTCAGTATCAGTCTTGTCGAGTATGGCACTCTGGGGGCGAGGCCCACATCAGTATCAGCATCAATTTTGCCGGGTATGGCACTCCGGGTATGGAGACATCAGTATCAGTTTTTCTAAGTACGGCACTCCGGGTATGGAGATATCAGATCAGTTTTGCCAGGTACGACACTCTAGGTATGAAGATATTAGATCAGCCAGGTACATCATTCCGAGTATGAAGACATCAGATCAGTTCTGCCAGATATAGTGTTCTGGGGGCGAGGCCCACATAGCATCAGATCAGTTTCTGCCGGGTATGGCATTCTGGGGGGGAAGACCCACATAGCATCAGATCAGTTTCTGTCGGGCATGGCATTCTGGGGGCGAGGCCCGCATCACATCAGATCAGTTCTTCCAAGAATGGCACTCCGAGAATGGAGATATAGTTCGAGAATGGACAACTCGAGAATGAGCACGTCGAGAATGGCACGCCGGGAATGGCACTCCGAGAATGGAGATATAGTCCGGGAATGGACAGCTCGAGAATGAGCACGCCGAGAATGGCACGTCGGGAATGACACTCCGAGAATAGAGATTTAGTTCGGGAATGGACAGCTCTGGAATGAGCACGCTGAGAATGGCACGCCGGGAATGGCACTCTGAGAATGGAGATTTAGTCCGAGAATGGACAGTCCGGGAATGGACAGCTCGGGAATGAGCACACCGGGAATGAAGATCGGTTCGGGAATAGACCACCACACGGCGACAGTTCGGGAATGGACTTCATCACACCATATCACAGTCACACTCCGGGAATGAAGATCGGTTCGAGAATGAACCTCATTACACCATATCACAGTCACACTCCGGGAATGGAGATCGGTTCGGGAATGAACCTCATTACACCATATCACAGTCACACTCCGGGAATGGAGATTGGTTCGGGAATGGACCACATCCGGTGACGGTTCGGGAATGGACCTCATCACACCACATCACTCTGGGGGCGAGGCCCACATCATTATCAGTTCGAGGGTGAGGTCCATATTGTCAGCAGTATTGGGTCGAGATGCGTGCCCACGGTCGAGGTGCCCACTACAGGGCGAGGTCCCTATTGTCAGTGGTATTGGGTCGAGATACATGCCCAGGGTCGAGGTGCCCCCGTTGTCGGTTGTAGTTCCTGGTCAAGATGCGTACCCAGGGTTGAGGTGCCCACTACATCATCATATTTAGGGCAAGGTCCCTATTATCAGCGGTATTGGGTCGAGATGCGTGCCTAGAGTCAAGATGCGTGCCCCCATTGTCGTTTGTAGTTCCGGGCCGAGATGCATGCCCAGGGTCGAGATGCGTACCCACTACATCATATTCAGGTCGAGGTCCCTCTTGTCAGCGGTATTGGGTCGAGATGTGTACCCAGGGCCGAGATGTGTGCCCCCGTTATCGGTTGTAGTTCCGGGCTGAGATGCGTGCCCAGGGTCGAGATGCGTACCCAATACATCATTTTCAGGGCGATGTCCCTCTTGTCAGCGGTATTGGGTCGAGATGTGTACCCAGGGCCGAGATGCGTGCCCCCATTGTCGGTTGTAGTTCCGGGCCGAGATACGTGCCGAGGGTCGAGATGCGTACCCACTACATCATATTCAGGACGAGGTCCCTCTTGTCAGCGGTATTGGGTCGAGATACGTACCCAGGGCCGAGATACGTGCCCCCGTTGTCGATTGTAGTTCCGGGCTGAGATGCGTGCCCAGGGTCGAGATGTGTACCCACTACATCATATTCAGGGCGAGGTCCCTCTTGTTAGCGGTATTGGGTTGAGATGCGTACCCAGGGCCGAAATGCGTGCCCCCATTGTCGGTTTTAGTTCCGGGCCGAGATCCGTGCCCAGGGTCGAGATGCGTACCCACTACATCATATTCAGGGCGAGGACCCTCTTGTCAGCGGTATTGGGTCGAGATGCGTACCCAGGGTCGAGATGCGTGCCCCCATTTTCGGTTGTAGTTCCGGGCCGAGATACGTGCCCAGGGTCGAGATACGTACCCACTACATCACATTCAGGGCGAGGTCATGTTGGGGTTGCTGCTTAGAGCGCCAATCAAGACCGTATTTATGTCTGACTCATGAATACGAACATCCCCTTATTCCATAATATTACTTATTTATGGTTGCACCTCTTGTTCTTATATACATATTCGATCTGATTACGATTAGATTGAAACTAAATGTGGTTTAGTGATATGTATATATTAGACAAATGCCCAATAATATATAATGCAGTACACAGTTACAAAGTTAGTTTGTAATTGACATTGGGAAGTGTCACTACTGTATGAATATTATCAAACATAGTTCCTGGTCAAGATTTGCTAACACGGGTCGGTTAGTCAAATCCGTTGAGACCAGTACATGTCGTATATCGAGACTTGGTCCGATGATTTATCCCAATGAACCATGAGTCTAGGGAGACTCGTATAGACGTGTAGGTGTTTATAGTGGATAAACACTGAACGACTCACCGAAGATTCTTAATGGATGGTACACCAACGTCAATAAGAATCTTCTCGGGTTGAGTAGCATAGTGGTCCTTCGACTTGAGATACCACTGTGGATGTATGAGACATCCTCCACACTTGGATGACAGTCACGTCACCGATCTATTTAGATCAGACCTCCGCCTGTTCGTTGGGTGTGGATCGATCCTCAGGATATCCTGTGTGTGTCAAGATTGGATCTGTCAGTTCTATGTACAGAGCTTAGGTAATCCATATATATTTAGCAGTCTGTTAAATCTGTAGCCACAGTATACTTCGGAAGTAAGTTCCGAGTGTTATTTAGATATTGCTAATAGATACATCGACGAGATAATACCTATAGAGACTTGACGTTCACATCTATATCTCTGGGATTATCTGGATACCTGTGACGGAGGGATTATACGTATGCAATGCCCTCGACCTGTATGATTCAGCGAGATTATCCGTGATCGTCATAATCTACGGGTGGATAGATTATGTACACGAAATTGGATTTTGTGACGGATATACCTGAATCTAGAGAGTCTCAATAATGAAACATACTCGTAGAGCACTAGAGCAACATTTATGAATAATGATGATTATTTATAAATAATTTAAACGTTAAACGAAAAATACATGCGAATGGGCCGAACCGTCATTTCCTAATTAATGTGTATTTGTATTTAATATATGATATTATTAAATACACATTAATAAATTGTCAAATAAAGGTATTTGACATATATCATTGATATATGTATTTGAGATATTTAAAGTAAATGAAATACATATATTTGAGATATTTGTATTTAATTAATTAATTAATTATTTAATTGTTAAATGATTAATATAATTAAAATATAAATATCTTACCAAATGATAAAGTTAGGAAATGATTATAAGTGTTTAATGTTGACTTTAAAGTAAAGGAAATGGTAGTCAAATTAGATTTGACTTCTTTGATATTTGTTTAAAATGTTTAAAATTGAAATATCATTTTCTTTATTTTTGTCAAATTTTCGGCCAACACCTTAATGAATATAAGAGTTATATTTTTCTTGGTTGCCTTTGTTGACTTAATATAAATGTCTTTAAAGTGTTTAAGATATTTATGTCAAGTTGATTAAATGAAAAACAAATGAAGATGAAATTAATATTTCTTGTATTTGCCTTTACCAATTTCGGCCAAGGGCTTTTCCAAGCATGTATATATTGTTTTTCATTTCATTTGGTTTTAACCTAATACACTTTAACCAAAAACTCCATTAAAGGAAGGCAAAGAATGCTAGAGAGAAAAGAAAGAAAAATCAAGAAAAGCTTGGAAAATAGTAAGTATTTCCAACCTTCCATTAGAGAGTAATTTGTTCCTCTTGTTGTGGTCAACATCTTGTGATGTTCTTGAGTTTTTATATTCTTTATTTTTTGTGTTTTTTGATGGATAAAAGTTTGGTGAAAGTGTTGAGCATGTATGATGAAGGAAGCTTATGGCTATTGTAGTAATAAGTGTTCTTTTATGGTTTTGGAAACCTTGTTGCTAATCTAGAGTTGTTGACCCACTCTTATATGACCTAGATTTGATCTTGAGTTGTTTCATTGTGTTGAGACTTTTATTGGATGGAAGAAAGATGATTGAAGTATTGGATTTAACCAATTTGGTCTAATTTGTCCAATTTGAAGAAATTGAAACATTAGGGTTCATGACCAATTCCAAATTTGAAGCTTTTTATATATGGATTTAGCCCCTAAAACCCCTACCAAATGGTATCAGAGCGAGTCTGATTCTAGGCCTCCATAAATGATTAGCTTATTTTATTCAATGTTTAATCATGTTTTCTTGACTTTATACATGCATGTTATAATCTAATTTGATTAGATTTAGGGTGTATGACACTTAATGGAATATCCCCGCTTAATAGGGTTTTAAAGTAACTAGTATTTGGAATACTTGTTTCTTGGTCCGTCTTGTCAATACGGTTTATAAATATCTTTTCGTTGACTACATCCGAGACCTTGCCTCTGCTGTGAGGGTGTAGCTGATAGAAATTTATTTATGCCGAATGTATATTAGATACTAGATAAATTCAAGGGAAAGCAGAATCATGAACGTGCCCTAGTTGTCAGGGTTACGCAAGTAACTTGAGTTTATCATTGACAAGTTTAACCTTGGTACGTCTCCTTGTGGGCCTGCCTTCGCAGCGACAACGAGAAACGGCCAGGACCGGAACCTTGAAGTCACTAGTGAGTGATTGACAATTAGTTGTCTACCTGTGAATATATAAACCGTTGGGGATTACGGCATTATGTAAAAATAGTGGGAGGCACTGCTAAGTTTAAAATATTCCATAACTTAGGCAGTGTATGTTATTATGGAAATTGCCGCTTGTTTGTTTCCTTCATCTATATTAGATAGAATTAAACTTTTAATTCACTGCACACATATTTTGATATGTTATCTGACTTGACTTTTGGTTGCAGTTATCCTAGAATAGGTTCTAGATACTAATAGACTAGGATATTATTAGATTAGTCTAAACCATCGGGAACTGTTGTTCCTATTTTCTTGAAAAATCAAGATGGTTAATGACTTAGTTTCTAAGTCATGATAGATAATCTAGATAGATATCCCCTTTAGGATATAATATTTTAGAGACAATAGTTTCTTATGCAGTAAGAATTGACTTGAATTAGTTCATATCTCGAGATTCTTGACTGGTATTTAGAAAGCCCTGTTAGGTATTCATTTATCTAGTAATGACGTTTCTAAGCTTTAATTTCCTTTAGAGGTAATGTGTCTGACACAATTTGCTAATCAGTTATTTACAATTGTTGTGAATAGTTGAATCCAAATAGTAAAACTAAAGAAAGGAGATGCGTATAGTTGTATATAGAAAATATTGATTTTCACAAATACTACAACTATAGGTATTCGATATCAGATCTCCCGTCTAGTTATTTGAAATATTGATTAACGATTGTTTTGATATTTGATATCGGAACTCGCGACTATTGGATAGTCACTTGTTCTTTATAAACAATTGTTACATATTTTATAATAACTAGTAGTGTCATTGACGTAGAGATAAACATAAAGAGAAATTATTCGGTAAAGTAAATAATTTAGAACGGTGCTTTATGAGTTTAATCACTTAAGCATTGGATGCTTATTCCTTATGGTGAATGATGGTTTGATACTAGATCACACCATCTATCCTTATCCATTTAATGAATATTGTATTCAGGAAGGTGATTAAGATCTCGTTTAACCAATGATTGTCATTGGACCACCAAATTTATTTAAACTGATACATTGGATGTATGTAGTTTAATAAATAATAATTGCTTAAGGTAGTTTTCTTTATTTCGTAACTTAGTTGATGAATTGTCATAACTTAGTTACGTGTTTCTGAAGGAACACATATTGAAAGTCTTGAAAGTATCAAGAACTTTCAATCTGTTCTGATGAAACGAAGATTGAACATTTTTGACTTGTTCAAATATATTCAATCTGAAGTATTTTGAAAACTTGATCCTTAAAATTCATTACATGTCTTTGAACTGTTCAAAGATCTTTGATACGATCAAACATTTGAATTTAAAGCAATTAGTTCTAAGGTTATTCAGTGAATATGATTCATATTCAATATTATTCTTCCACGATTCCATCTTGATGGAATTGAGTAGTGGGAGCAATCAGATCTTATATGATTTGATTCGTTTGATATTGGATGTTACCAAATTAGTTTCAATACTCTTGGTGTTATGCTCCAGTAACACTAATTCATCTCTTTAATTAATGTTCCATTAATTTCTACAGTTACATATATGATATGTATAGGTAGAAAATCTGAATCTTGAAAAGTTTAAGATTTGAATGTTTCTTTTATATAATAGTTATATAATGGAAATTACTTACACCTTGGAGGTATAAGTAAAAGTTTATCGTTTATTCTGTTTAATAGAATATTGTATTCTATTTAATAGAATATCTTTCCTACGATTCTAAGTAATAAAATCATTTTATTACTTGGTGTGTAACATCAGATGTTAACTATTGTAGAAAAGACTTGACTTATTAAAGTCAAATGTGAGAATGATAAATTATAAATGGAATTATGTAATTAATAAGATGAAACAACCCTTATACATCTTTCGTACAAGTCCAATAGGATAACAGAATCATTCACGAGTATTTGATACTTAATGGTTCCGTTATTTTCTTATTGAAGAAAAATTATCCTATGACTTATAATAGAAGCGATATTTGATATCGATTCTGGAAGTTCACCATTGAACCTTAGATCTAAGATTGTTCATAGCTTACTACGATCAAATTTTGAACTTGATTACGCTTTAATTATGTATTAGTTCATGATATGTGCTAATTGTTTGCACAATGGAAGCAATGTGAGCTTATTAAAGGTTTGACCTTTATAGTATGACAGTGAGAAATGTTATACTCAGCAATCTATTGTAGATTCTGAGAAAACTTATCTCTTGTCACACTAATTGAATAATTAAGATATATTGGTTGATGTTGACATTAAACTGTAAACTTGTAAAAAAGGCTAAGAGCTTAAAAACTAATGATAAAGAGAGAAAGATGGTCAACAACCGACCACTTGAGAGAATTTATTCTGCTTGTTGTAAGACCCGAGGTGCTTATTTACACTTTCTTAGCTCAACACTCCTCTTATAAATCGGGTCGTTCTTGACCCTGAGCAGGTCATTAAATACCCATTCTTTTTCCGTGGACGTAGGTTGGAGGCACTTGTAGGACACATAAATCGGCGACACTGTTACGGGCTTGTGGCCTGGTTGGGAGTACGGAGTAGCCCTCGGGGGAACTAAACCGGAGAACTAAAAATGGAGTCGCCACCCGGTGTGAACCGGGAAAAATGATTTAAGGCCGCACTCACCCCTCATAAGGGAAGACCTCAAACCGTTGGGTTCAGAATGGTCCCTTACTTATGCCACTTGTAATGAAAGGATTTATGCAATAGTACAACCAAATCTCATGCAACACACACCAGATAATTTAAGCAACATGCAAGTTTGCACACCCATAATCGTAAATGAAAAAATGTAGGCAAAATACATAATTCATGAACGTATTAAACAATAAAGTGCAATAATGTAACTAATAACAACTATAAAGGCATTAATAATAAAAGCGAGCATACAATCTCATGAGCATATCGAATAAATAAATGCAGAAATATAAATGGATGATAATTTCCTAAGCGTAAATAATGAAATGATATGATTAATCATATGGTGCAAAAGAAATGATCATAGAAGCAAACATGTATGAAATGTGACGAAAAGAAGTCTGTGCACTGTATGTGCATTCGTGTAGCATTTGAAAACGCATTCGAACGGTAAACAGAAAGTTCGCGTTCGTATAGCATTCAGAAATGCATTCGAACAGGATAAGACATGATGCATGGTAAACCAGAATATGTGCGCGTTCGAGTAGCGTTCGTAAACGCGTTCGAACGGAATGAGGCAGAATGCATACGTTCGTGTAGCGTTCGCAAACGCGTTCGAACTGAATGAGGTAGAATGCATACGTTTGTGTAGCATTCGTAAACGTGTTCGATGCATAATTGAACATATATCACATTCAATCGAGTGTACTTCGTCCGGCGTGGAAAAATATTATGGTAAAGGTAGCCTTTAGGCTTTTCAACCCTCAGGTGGAGGACCTTTAATCCAACTTGATTTGCCCATGCGTTTTACACTATGATGCATGATTTAACAAGAAGATGGCATATAGAAAGCAAATAACAGAATAATAAAAGGCGCGGCGAAATGTCATGGTAAAGGTAGCCTTTTAGGCTTTTCTTTCCTCAAGTAGAGAACCTTTAGACCAACATAATAAGCCTATGCGCAATACATTACAATGCATACAAATAAATGAGACAATGATATGGGAATTCGTATGTCCGATTAAACATATCTCACATTCAATCAAACATACTTCATCCGGCACGGTAAAACATCGTGGCGAAGGTATCCCTTAGGCTTTTCATCCCTCAAAACGGAGGACCTTTAATCCAACTTGATTTGCCCATGCGCATTTCATTACAATGTAGAAATAAGTAACATGCGGAAAATAAATAACATACTAACGACTAAATCATGCTTAAAAATAAATAACATACTAACGACTAAATCATGCTCAAACATAAGGTTGGATGTAAAGAAATATGTGTGTCTCTCAAACTGTATGTGGCATCGTATCCCGAGTGTAGATCGCATAACCGTCCATTCAGATTCAGCTACGGAATTTACGTCCGGTTTCCATCCGATATACCACAAGAGAGAACACATATTCCATTCATTCGAAAGTCATATCATACACCAATCCACAATACTCATGCGAAATAAAGTAAGAAAATAAATAAAAACAAAGGAGAATAAATAAAAAAGGGTACCCTCAGGTCTAACCTCTTAAGTCGTCTCTCAGAAGTACGCTACGCGGTTTTCGGAAGGGTTGATGCTCTGTAACTCATCCGGTTCACTGGTTCATTGTTTCTCTTTGTTGCCTCGCTGCTCGGGCTGCTATTTTACTCCATTTCGCTGCTGTTTCTTGTTGTTTTTTTGGTAATTTAGGGGTTTTTGGACTGTTGTTTTACAGTATTTGGGTGTCTTAAGGTGTATTTTTGTTTGGTCACTGTTTTCGGTAATTTAGGCTACAATTTAAGGGGGTGTTTGGGCTGCTGTTTGGGGGTGTATTTTTGGTCACTGTAGTGCAGTTTCAGGGGTGATTTTCGGTGATGATGCTTACTGTTTATGGGGGTGTTTTGGTGATGTTCCTTGGCTGTTTTGGGAGAGTGTTTTGGTGATGGTAGAGAGGGGGAGAAGAGAGAATAGTTTGCTTTGTTTCTTGTTGCTTTGGGCGTGAGTTGCTAGGGCTTCAAGGTTGAGTTTAGGCTTCTTATTATAGGAAAAGTGTTGGGGTATACCTTGTGTGAAAAGGGAAAGGATTTGTGTAATTATGGGGAGTTATTTTTAATTAGTGTGTGATAGGGAAAATCTTTTAATTAGGGAAGTGATTAGATATGATTTGATTTGATTAGGAAGATGATATATTTGATTTGTTTTGTTTTGTTTTATTTAGGTATGTAATTTAATCGAATTAGGAAAGCGTTTGATGAGATTTGATTTGTATCTTTTAATTAGGGAATGTGATTTGTCTTGATTTTAGCATGTGTTTAATATGTGTTTTTGTTTAATTTGGAAGGTGATGGGCGCGAATGGACTCCTTGGGCGTGTATCAGAGGCAGGTTTCAGGGGCAGGTTTCAGGGGCTTGTTCAGGGGCTGACTTCAGGGGCTGGTTTGGGTGTGTTCAGGGGTTGACTTTAGTGGCTGGTTTGGCGTGTTCAGGGGCTGACTTCAGGGGCTGGTTTGGACGTGTTCAGTGGCTGACTTCATAGGCTAATGGATGAAGGCTAATGGCGTGAGTGGTTGCTGCATGGGTAATGGGTGTGAGTGGTGTGAATTGGGGCTTGGTGTGTTACTTGCGGGGGTTTGGGCTAAGGTTTTGTTTTAAAACATAAATCCAACAAGCGAACCTGAAGCTAAGCAAATGAATAAAATCCAACAAAGTACTGATTTCAGACTTTTCCCTCCCGACGTCCGTTTCCCGCGACTTCCACAACTTAAAAGGTAGTGTCTCCATATGAGACTCATCATCGGGACTTACATGCAAAAATGCAGTGCCTACAGTCACCCCTACTTTGATGGGACATGTGTAGTGTGTGATAATGACAATCCTATCAAAGTTATGCAATGCATTTTTACTTACCTGGCTCGCCAGCTGCCACCTGACTTGCCTACTGCTTCGAACGGAGTTGATGATGCAGTGGGCCTCGACCCTGGGACGCATCCCATTAACTGCAACCGACAACGGGGGCCTCGACCCTCGGACGTATCCCAATACCGCTGACAATATGGGTCACGACCCTAGGATGCATCTCAAAATTGGAACTGATGATGCATGAGGCCATCGACCCTGGGACGCATCCCAATAACTGCAACCAACAATGGGGGCCTCGACCCTGGGACGCTTCCCAATACCGCTGACAATGTGGGTCACGACCCTGGGACGCATCCCATTAACTGCTGATGATGTGGGTCACGACCCTGGGACTCATCACCAAAACTGATGCTGATGTGGGCCTCGCCTTGGGACTCATCCCAAAACTGGAACTGATGATGCAGGGGGCCATCGTCCCTGAGACGCATCCCAATAACTGCAATCGAAAATGGGGGCCTCGACCCTGGGACGCATCCCAATACCGCTGAAAATATTGGTCACGACCCTAGGACACATCCCATTAACTGTTGATTATGTGGGTCACGACCCTGGGACTCATCCCCAAAACTGATGCTAATGTGGGCCTCGCCTTAGGACTCATCCTCAAAACTGATGCTGATATGTGCCTCCATCATGGGACGCATCCCCAAAACTGCTGATGATGTGGGTCACGACCCTGGGACTCATCCCCAAAACTGATGCTGATGTGGGCCTCGCCCCCGGGGCTCATCCCCAAAACTGATGCTGATGTGGGCCTCGCCCCCGGGACTCATCGCCAAAACTGATGCTGATGTGGGCCTCGCCCCCGGGACTCATCCCCAAAACTGATACTGATGATGTGATGGTTCATTCCAACATATTGTACTGCCTCTCACGAGATAATCCTGATAGCTAAATATATTTTCGTCCTCAATGGATGCTTCGCGTCGAAACCAGAGAACCTTCAAAGTACTTAATGCACTCAGATTCGATCGTCTGAATAAGTGATCTGAACTAGACTCCTAGTGTATGTGTGCCAAGGCTCTTTCACAGCTTAATCCTTAAGTAAGCCAACTCGATGATCTTGTCTCGGAGAATTGGATCAGTGGGTCTAACCAACCGAGATGTCTTGATCATACTCTGTGATTACTTCCTCATACTCAACATGATATTGTTTTCTTCTTCTTTTCTTTTGTCTTTTTTTTTTTCTTTCTTTTCATTTTGACATTTTTTTTCTCTTTTCTTTCTTTCTTTTTGTTCGACACACCTACCCTTTAAGGTAGCATTTCTCCTTATGGTGGTCCTAATACTCGCCCATGGGTAGCTTCACGCTTATCAGTTATAAGTGGTCTATTTTTTCTTTTCAGAGACTTCTTCTTTGTTTCCAACCATATCATATATCGTAGCATAAGTAAAACAAGATGGACATCTAGGCAAACGGTCATTCATTGATCCACCATCTCTTCAACTAGTCATCTCGCCGACTACTCAGTCTTCTACCGCTAAGATCCTGTAATCAAGTGCTTGCGAGTATAGCTGAGATCAACTACTTAGAATATCGGATGAGAGCACATCTTGCACTTGTCATTTCTAAGGTTTCACCCTACAGCAAACAATGTCATCACTAAAAATGGAGAACTAAAAATGGAGTCCCACCTTGTGTGAACCGGGAAAATGATTTAAGGCCGCACTCACCCCTCGCAAGGGAAGACCTCAAACCGTTGGGTTCGGAATGGTCCCTTACTTATGCCACTTGTAATGAAAGGATTTATGAAATAGTACAACCAAATCTCATGCAACACACACCAAATAATTTAAGCAACATGCAAGTTTGCACACCCATAATCGTAAATGAAAAAATGAAGGCAAAATACATAATTAATGAACGTATTAAACAATAAAGTGCAATAATATAACTAATAACAACTATAAAGGCATCAATAATAAAAGCGAGCACACAATCTCATGAGCATATCGAATAAATAAATGCGGAAATATAAATGGATGATAATTTCCGAAGCGTAAATAATGAAATGATATGATTAATCATATGGTGCAAAAGAAATGATCAAAGAAGCAAACATGCATGAAATGTGACGAAAGGAAGTCTATGCACTGTATGTGCATTCGTGTAGCTTTTGAAAATGCGTTCGAACGGTAAACAGAAGGTTCACGTTCGTATAGCGTTCGGAAACACGTTCGAACGGGATAAGACCTGATGCATGGTAAAGTAGAATACGTGCGCATTCGAGTAGCGTTCGTAAACACGTTCGAACGGAATGAGGCAGAATGCATACGTTTTGTGTAGCATTCGCAAATGCGTACGAATAGAATGAGGCAGAATTTATACGTTCGTGTAGCGTTCGTAAATGCGTTCGAACGGAATGAGGTAGAATGCATACGTTCGTGTAGCGTTTGGAAACGCGTTCGAACGAGATTGCCAAAAATGGCATCCGAAATGACACAAACACATACATGGATAAACAAATACACGATGTAGGACCTCCTATGCCCGATTTAACATATATCACATTCAATCGAGTGTACTTCGTCCGGCGTGTCAAAATATTATGGTAAAGGTAGCCTTTAGGCTTTTCATCCCTCAAGGTGGAGGACCTTTAATCCAACTTGATTTGCCCATGAGTATTACACTATGATGCATGATTTAATAAGGAGATGGCAAACAGAAAGCAAATAACGGAATAATAAAAGGCGCGGCGAAATGTCATGGTAAAGGTAGCCTTTTAGGCTTTTCTTTCCTCAAGTAGAGAACCTTTAGACCAATATAATAAGCCCATGTGCATTACATTACAATGCATACAAACAAATGAGACAATGATATGGGACTTCGTATGTCCAATTAAAAATATCTCACATTCAATCGAACATACTTCGTCCGGAGCGGCAAAATATCATGGCAAAGGTAGCCCTTAGGCTTTTCATCCCTCAAGACGGAGGACCTTTAATACAACTTGATTTGCCCATGCGTATTTCATTACAATGTAGAAATAAGTAACATGCGGAAAGTAAATAAAATACTAACGACTAAATCATGCTTAAAAATAAATAACATACTAACAACTAAATCATACTCAAATATAAGGTTGGATGAAATGAAATATGTGTGTCTCTCAAGCGGTACGTGGCATCGTATCCCGAGTGCAGACTGTACTACCGTCCATTCGGATTCGGCTATGGAATTTACGTCCGGGTTTCCAACTGATATACCGCAAGAGAGAACACATATTCCATTCATCCGAAAGTTATATCATACACCAATCCACAATACTCATGCGAAATAAAGTAAGAAAATAAATAAAAAAAAAAAGAATGAATAAAAAAGGGTGCCCTCAGGTCTAACCTCTTATGTCGTCTCTCGGAAGTGCGCTACGTGGTTGTCGGAAGGGTTGATGCTCCGCAACTCCTCCGGTTCACTGGTTCATTATTTCTCTTCATTGCCTCGCTGCTTGGGCTACTATTTTACTCCATTTCGCTGCTGTTTCTTGTTGTTTGTTTTTGGTAATTTAGGGGGTTTTGGACTGTTGTTTTGCAGTATTTGGGGTGTCTTAAGGTGCAGTTTTGTTTGGTCACTGTTTTCAATAATTTAGGCTACTGTTTGAGGGTGTTTGGGCTGTTGTTTGGGGGTGTATTTTCGGTCACTGTAGTGTAGTTTCAAGGGTGATTTTCGGTGATGATACTTACTATTTAGGGGGGTGTTTTGGTGATGTTCCTTTGCTGTTTTGGGAGAGTGTTTCGGTGATGGTAGAGAGGAGGAGAAGAGAGAATGATTTGCTTTGTTTCTTGTTGCTTTGGGCGTGAGTTGCTAGGGCTTCAAGGTTGGGTTTAGGCTTTTGTTTTATAGGCAAAGGGCTGGGGTTTATCTTGTGTGAAAAGGGAAAGAATTTGTGTAATTATGGGAGATATTTTTCATTAGTGTGTGATAGGGAAAAATCTTTTAATTAGGGAAGTGATAGGGAATAATCTTTTAATATATTTGATTTTATTTGATTTGTTTTATTTAGGTATGTAATTTAATCGAATTAGGAAAGCCTTTGATGAGATTTGATTTGTATATTTTAATTAGGGAATGAGATTTGTCTTGATTTTAGCATGTGTTTAATATGTGTTTTTGTTTAATTTGGAAGGTGATGGGCCTGAATGGACTCCTTAGGCGTGTATCAGAGGCAGTTTTCAGGGGCATTCAGGCATGTTGAGGCGCTGACTTCAGGGTTTGGTTTGGGCGTGTTCAGGGGCTGACTTCAGAGGCTAATGAATGAAGGCTAATGGCGTGAGTGGATACTGCATGGTTAATGGGCGTGAGTGGTGTGAATTGGGGGTTGGTGTGTGACTTGCGGGGGTTTGGGTTAAGGTTGTGTTTTAAAACAGAAATCCAACAAGCGAACCCGAAGCTAAGCAAACGAATAAAATCCAACAAAGTACTGATTTCTGACTTTTCTCTTCCGACGTCCCTTTCTCGCGACTTCCACAACTTAAAAGGTAGTGTCTCCATTTGAGACTCATCATCGGGACTTACATGCAAAAATGCAGTGCCTACACCTCTCTCCGCCGAACCACACACATAATGTGTATTTTTTTCTTTCTGCTAAATTTACTTTTGGTTCCCTACTAACCAAATAAATTAACTGCTGATGGATGTTTATTCGAGGGGTTAATTTTCCATATTACCATTCGAATAAAAACAACCATCGACAGTTGACGCCGTCTTTGGGGAAAAGTATAAAAAATAGTAAACACACTAAGATGATGGCAGCAGACAAAAATTATGGAGTTCTGAATGCCTCAATGGCTGAATGGATGGAAAAGATAGAAGAAAACTTGCGGTTGGAAAGGAAGAATGCACAAAAAGAGTGG
Source organism: Zanthoxylum bungeanum (assembly GCA_019454045.1). NCBI lineage: Eukaryota > Viridiplantae > Streptophyta > Magnoliopsida > Sapindales > Rutaceae > Zanthoxylum > Zanthoxylum bungeanum. The sequence goes on along the minus strand of SKCR01048353.1, from coordinate 17,297 downwards.
GAGGTGACCCAAGCCTTCATTAAAATCATGGTGGAGAAAATTGAGAAGTTGGAGAAGAAATCAGAAGAGCAAGCACATGCGGGCCCTAGTCGGCGGAGGAAAGAGACTATCGGTGGAAGACCGCAATCAAAATGGAAGAGGATCACGAGGTTGGAAGGAATAACACTCTTTGGGTGATGTAGGTGGTTGTGGCCAGCGCTGCACCTAAAGAGAAGACTGGGAGGAAGATGATGACAAGCGAACTTCAGAATTGTCCAGTAATAGCATGTGTTTTAGGGAGAGTACGCTTGAATGATATCAGGGGTGGTGACGAAGAGCTCCGAGTGGAAAAATATATCATGCATAAAAGAGCGAGTATGACGAGGACACCGAGAGCAATCTGATGGACTGATTTCGGAAGGAGATAAGTGTTGGGGTAGTTGTGGAAGTCCTAGGGTCGGATCGGTGCCCTGCGCAACGGATATGAGTCTAGCGTTAAGTATGTAGGCAGCAGTAAGTAAAGCGTAACCCCAAAGGTAATGAGGAAGATTTGTATAGCTCATCATCGTCCGCACCATATCTAATAAAGTACGATATCTACGCTCAGACACTCCATTGTGTTGAGGTGTTCTCGGTGGGCTATATTGGGCGAGAATTTCATTCTCCCTTAAATAATTTCTGAATTCTTCACTCATGTATTCACTGCCTCGATCTGATCTAAGGCATTTGATGAATTTACTGGTCTATTTTTCTACTACGTTTCGAAATATTTTGAACTTGTCAAATGTTTATGACTTATGTTTCATCAGATAGACATATCCATATTTAGACTTGTCATCTGTGAAAGTCATAAAGTATGTGGAACCATCATGAGCGTCATGATTTAATGGACCACACACATCGTTGTGTATAAGATCCAGTAATCTCCACCTCGGTGTCCACACCTTGAAATTGGGCCTTTGTCATCTTTCATTGGATAATGACTCACAAATAGGATAAGGATCTAAGGTAAGATTTTCAATCAAACCATCCATTACTAATTTGGATAGACGTCTAATACCTATGTGGCCCAATCTCATATGTCATAATTCAGTATTATTAAGTTCAGACTTCCTACTTGTAAAGTTCTCTATATTAAAAATATCTCTATATGTTTCCAAAACATAGTGACTGTTTGATAAAGAACATTCACATTTCAATAAATTTTCTTTATCATACAAACATAAAGTTTAATCCTTAATGTTTATTTTATATCCCTCTTTATCTAATATTGGCAGTGATATTATTTTTCTGATAATTGAGGGAACATAATAACAGTCATGCAAATCTAATTTACATTCATTTGGGAGATCTAGAAAAATTATTCCTATGGCCTTGACATCCAATGTCTCGCCATTGCCAACTATAAGCTGGATTTCCCCTTTATTTAGCCTTCTTCTAACCCTCATTTCCTAGAGGGAATTGCAAATATGAGTAGGACTGCCAGTGTCTAACACTTATCCACTATTTACATCTAAGTATAATGAGATGTCTATAATTGGAAAAATACAAAGCGTACCTGAGGGTCCTTCTTTTCCTTTTAGCTCTGAACAGTTATTCTTCCAGTGTCCAGACTTAATGCATTGTAGGAATTGATCACAAGCTACTTTCAATTTTGCGCCTTTGCGCTTCATGGAGTTTTTCCTTGATATCTTCTTCTTCCCCATCTTTATTTTCTTTGACTTCCCAAAAGTCTTTGAAGAGCCAGCTCCACCATGGAGATATAGTATGGGGTTTCCTTTCTTCAAATCTTTCTCTATCGTGTGTAGCATATTATGAAGTTCTTCATATGTGGCTTGCATCGAATGTATATGGAAATTTAATACAAAGCCAGCATAAGAACCAGACAAAGAAGACAGAATCAAATTACGGCCCAACCGTCCATCAAACACAATGCCCTGTCTTTCCAGATATCGAATATGGTCGATCATGTTCAAAACATGAGTGCTAACAGCTCATCCCTCCTTGAGTTCAGAACATAAAAATTTCTTAGACCTTTGATAAAGTTCCATCTCTTGATTTGCCTCGAACAACTCTTTGAGTGTTCGCATGATGCTCCAAGCATCTGATACTTCAATGTACTGTGACAGTAAATCTGTAACCATCGATCCCAAGATGTAGGATTTGACCTTCAGGTTATCATCCTTCCATCTATCAAAAGTTTCTCGCTCTTCTGAAGTGGAGTCAGGATCGATATCAACAGACAGTGGATTGATCGTGACATAAGTCAACTTTTCATACTCCAAGACATGGCGCATGTTCATTTCCCATTTGAAATAGTTTTCCGCTTCTTTTAGCTTATAAGAATCCAAAAGTTTCATCAATGGATTAGCGGTAGCCATCTACAAGACAATATTATTTAGTAGTAGCAGAACAGTTTTCATTTCAAAAGTGATAATACTATTTATTTATGGAATTCTAAATCTATTAGTGTCATCCCACTACTTTACGTAATTCTGTAATCTCCATTGACGGAAAAATAGAAATTTGACTATCAAAATTTCATAGCGGGAAGTGGATCCCATGATATTTACTAGGGGTGGGTGCGGTTCGGTTTGGTTCGGTTTTTGGTAAAAACAGAACCAAACCATATTTTACGGTTCAGATTTTTGACCTCTCAAACCAAACCATTAAATAACGGTTTGGTTCGAATTGAAAAAATTTTAAACCAGCGGTTTACGGATTGGTTCGGTTCGGTTTACGGATTATTATATTTAAAACAAATTTTCATCCACTTAATTGAAGACCAAAAAAAAAACTAGTTTATCCAACAAATAGTATGAAGTGTTATGGTGTAAGCTGTGACTCCAGAGAACACATGCACTCCATTAAGGATTGAAAAATGAGGCACAATTAATTCTTGTATTTTTTAAAAATTACCTTGAATAATGATGCTACCATAATTCTAATAAAGAGACAAATCCAACATCTTACTTTCAAGAATAATGATGCTACCATAAAACAAAAAATTTAAGAATAAAAGTATTAACAAATAAATTGATGAATAAAAGTATTAACAAATAAATATATTAACAAAAAATTAAGAATAACAGTATTAACATACTAATTAAAAGAAAACATAGAATAAAATTAAAAGAAAAATACAATTTTTTTTTAATAAAAATATATAATTTTTTTTAATTATAACGGTTCGGTTCGGTTTAACAGGTGCGGTTCGGATTAGCTCCTGAACCGAACCGTAAACCGTTTGGGGTGGGTCAATCAGAACCGCAAACCAAACAGTTAGAAAAAAACAGTAAATTCGGTTCGGTTTGGTTCGGTTTGCGGTTTGGTTTAGTTCGGTCAAATTTTTTGCCCACCCCTGATATTTACTCCAGCCTCACACCAATGACGATATTGGCCTTTGTAAACTCATTAGGTAGACCTGCAATGTCAATCACTTTATGTGACTCCTATTTTGGTCCTGAACCATTCTTATCCTCACACTAACGACGATATTGGATTAAGACGTGTTCTATGTGTATACTTGTCAATGTGAACTAATAAGCTTCGTATGCACACCCACACACTAATGACGATATTGAGCGACTACGTTAACTCATCACGCTACATCTAATATTTTACCGGAGCGACCTAAGTTTCGAGCACTTATACCCTCACACTAATGACAATATTTGATATAAGCAGTAAGAATTCATTCATCTCCGTATTGACAAGACGGGCCATCCAATAATGCTCCAACATTATTAATACTATTACTTAAAGTAATCACCTAATCATAGAAGATTTATGACAATCAAGTCAATAACTTAATTAGGTCAAATTTTTAATTTAAAACATGCAATACATATCCAATATATCTTATGCATAATTAAATTAAAATTATTATGGCATAGATTCAAAACATGTGTTGTGTGGTTAAGTCTTTGCTACTGATACCATTCTGTTGGGGCAGTTGTGGAACCCCTAGGGTCGGATCGATGCCCCGGGCAGCGGATATGGGTTTAACCCATGAATATCAAGCATGGGTATAATTTTAAATTATTTAATGAAATACAAAATTCCATTACGAGTGTATACGAAAAATTCGGGGCTGAATCAGAGTCCGGAAACTCAAAAACGGACGAAAATAAAATTATTGTGCACGTACGCGCGTGCTACTTTGAACGCACAGTATTTTTTTTTTGTTTTCATTTGTTTCTTTCTGCTTCCTTCAGCTCACATTCTAGTGAGTTGAAGGAATTAGGTCTTATACCCTAACTTCTTCCGGCTCTCCCTAAACACTTCAAAAACACCCAAAATTAATTTTTAATTTCAAAACCAACATTAACACATGTTATAGAATAAAAAAAACGTTTTTCAAAATATCAAATATTTTTACAAAAATTTAGATTTATTCTAAATACGTATTTGCGTAAATTTTGAATCCAATACACAAACCAGTTTAGAATCCCAATTAGAAATGTCTCATGAGCAATTCTAGTTCACCTAAAGGTGGTCAAGTGAATCTAGAATGGTAGCCATAGCTCTAAGTTTTAATCTAGAGTTCCAAACTCTAATTAATTGTTCCATGTCCAACATGAACATTTTTTACCTAAATTATAAGCATGTTGTGTTTATATTTCTAAAGTATCCTAACACAATTGATTAGCCTTATTTAAACATTAAGCAATGTGATCATACATCTAATACAAAAATGAACATAGCTTAGTAGAATATCAAACATTACCTAGTAAGCTTGATGCAAGATCCAATCTACTTCTCCTTTGTTGAAATTGTTGGAGAACCTCCAAGGTGTGCAAGCTTGACTCCAAGATCCAATCTTGTTTCCAATGCTAACAAGTTTCACTTCAAGATTCAATCTTGATTTATCCTAGTGTAAATATTATAGAGACCTCACAAGCTTCTCTAAACACTTCTCTAACTTAGGCTAATTTCGCTAAGAATTTGCTTGTATTTGTACTTGTAATTAAAACCTTCCTAAAGCTTGCTATTTATAGCAAAACTTAGACAATTTTTAATTAATTAAACTTGTAATCAACTTTTAAGTGGGTTTAATCTAATTTGTCCAAATATGTATAATTAGGTGTGACTCATCTCCATTGTCTCCCACTTTAATTTAATCCAATTAAATCAAGCCAAGGATTAGGAAATGTATTAGTTAAATGTTTGCCACTTTGATTTAATCCAATTAAATTAAGCCAAAACCACCTATTATTACATACTTACAATTACCATAATATCCTCAAATGGTAGAGATAATTATGATTTTACAATTAAGCCCTTGTGTAATTATTGAATTAATCCAATTAGGTCAAAGTAAATAATCAATGTTATCCAATAACACTTGATTATCTTAGTTGATAGTTATAATATCAAATATTATCTTTTATCAAAATTATTCGGCTTCCCAAGTTCTCAACAAGTAGACTTCATATTGGGACTCTCTAAGTTTAGACACGTTTGTCATGTAAGTCTGATTAATATATACGTAATTCGGCCACCTTTGAATTCGCGAGGAACACGAACGACCTTTCTGAACTATACAAGTTGAGGTCATCACATATGTTTAACAATCCCTCCGTCGTAGGCTATCCGAGTTGTGCTCAGGAAATGTAGAATTCTTTGTAACATCCCCGATCTGGGAGATGCTACCGGCAGAGGATAGACCGTACTAACCCCATAAGCCTCAGACTCTAATAACTTATATTCTTATCTCATACATATATAAACTCATTTAGGGGACCATAGCCCAAATCATCGACCATGTATGCATAATAATCTTACTATTAAGTACTCTGATTTCAATACATATTTCAATAATGGTAATAACTTATGTAATGCGATGAACATATGACTATTACTGTATAAAAAATATGTTACAAGACACTCTCTGACTTTGACTGAACTGGATTGGACTTAATCCCTCACTTGATTTGGTGGACCAACTCCCTAGTGACTTCCATTAGTATCCGTCCTCCCGAGCTCGTCCTCCGAGTATACCTGTAAAATAAGAAAATTGGGAGTGAGGGGGGTTAGACCGTTGTACGATCTTAGTGAGTGGATGAAAACTGAAATACTATTATAAAAATATTTGGCTGAAAATCCGAGAAACGACTTTATATGAAAACTCTTTTCTGTCTGAAAACTCTGGACTTCTTTCTGAAAATCTATTTTGAACTTTTTCTGTAAAAACTTATCCTTTCTAAAGGTTTCTTGTAAAACTGTTTTATTTCTGAGAACTTTATTTTCTAAAAACTTTCTCTGAAAACTGCATCTGAAAACTATTGCCGAAAACTGTATCTGTCTCTGAAAACCTGACGTATGGGGGCGTTACTGTTGGACAATTATGACCCATAACATCACTATTTGTACAGAACATGGTGTTGTTGTACAAATTAACTATGTGACAAAGGAAATTGCTCTTTTATCATTTGTAATTATATTACCAAGATATATAAATGATAAAAGTCCATATGATTAGTTCCGAATTAATAAGACATTAGACAGTATTAATCCACAAAGGTTTAATCATTAAATATCCCTAGTCGTAGTATTATCGAGACTGGACATCGATAATACGGAATAGACTAGTATTGCACTTATTCTCGTTGTGGGAGCATAACGACATAGTTCTCATATATTTAAGTATTGGATACTTATGCAAGTATGGTAGAAGGTTGTGTTTACCGATGGTACGGGAACAACTTTGCTATGGATAGACCCCTCAGAATCCCATTGGTAGTATGACTATATGTCTATGGGAATCCGAATCAGGGTAGGTGTATTTGGTCTTATGTTGAGACTTGCATCGCTAATACTTGCGACAATCAATATAATTTGGTTTTGGTCGTCCGGGGCTTTAACAGGTTCTGTGTACGCCTCTTATCGGTATATTGAGAATCCTAGTGTATTGGGTGTGATGTCAAGTTGGAAGTATCACTCCAGTCATATGGAGATGATGATCACGCAGGATACGGAACTAGTACTCTTTAGTATTGCGGTCACCGGGATAATATGACTAGGTCATGATTATCCGATTATAGAGACTAGTTACCAGAGATCTGATATGTGCTTCGTACGGGGAAGACATAATTCCAGCCCCAGGCCTAGCATGTGACATCCGATACTGGATCGTAATACGCAATACTACGTATACTACGCCTGACAAAGATTATATATTCCTTAAAAGAATATTTCTGGAGAATTGGGTAGGCATGGTGCTTTGCTAGAAGCCAACCATGTCTTGTAAATCGGTAAGAACGTGGTACCGGGTACGCACGTGTTCGGATAGCCTGACGATCAGATTTACTGCCAACATATCAAGGGATCTCCTGGGTCGCTTCCCGAAGATTCACCGATGACGTATGACTCGACTATAATTAATCTGGGATTAATTAGAAGAGAGAGAAAATTATTCTAGGATTAATTACGGAGAATTTTATCTGGGATAAAATTCAATTAATAAAGAGAGAACGATTAATTTGGAATTAATCGATAAAATAATATATTTGATATATTAAATGAAATTAGATTTCATAACGGAATTAAAATTAGATTTTAATTCGGGTTAACGAATTAATTTAGAATTAATTCGCAAGCGACTTTAACAGTAATTTTGCTAGGCATAATTATTTAATTAAATTTGATTTAATTACGTTGCAACAGAAAATTCGTTAATTCGGAATTAACGAACTCGAGCTCGGAATGTGTTTGCGGGCCCACTCAGATTTTGAATTAAAATAGGTCCCGCACAAGTCACATCACATGTCATTCTTATCATTTTATGTTGATGGAGTTTGGTATTTGGTGATGACTTACCAAACACTCAACTTTGAAAAGGTGATGGACTTTTTACCAAATCTTGATTTGGTATATGGTTTTGATTTTTGGAAAATCATCACACACTTCACTCATTTTTCTTTTCTCTCATCTCCATGCCTCGGGCGTGAACTTCATCATCTTCCTCTCTTCTCTTGGCTTGGCCGAGAGTCACATAATGCAAAAGGAAGTTTTGTTGCAAAATATTCTAAGTGCTAGCACACAAAGGAGTCATACAAAGGTGATAGGGAAACCTTTCCATGAGTTTGGAATTCAAGAAACATGCTTGGAAGCTCAACATACATCAAATGAGAAGCTTGGAGCAACTTCAATGGAGGCAAAAGTTTTGTTGTCTACACATCCTTAGCCGATCAAAGTGAGTATTTTCCGCTACTTTACTTTACTTATTCACATTTTTTATAATTAATGATCTTGGTTATTGTTCTTAGAGAACCCAACAATGGTATCTTGAGCCTAAATTAAGCATGAAATATTTTAGGGTTCTTAATCTTGAATTTGGGTATTTTTGATTTGAGCATGATTTGATCAAATTATTTGTTTGAGTATGCTTACTTATTGATAACTTAGAGTTATGTATGATCAATTTGATGAAAAATTAATTGGATTAATTTTCCCCAAAAATGTTGGCTTGAACGAATACATAAGGACCCTTGTAGGTCATGGTGATTTTGATTTTAGACCATTGGAGGTGTTTAAAACGCTTGGATATATTGATTTGTGACTTAATTGGATTGAAATCAAAATTGATGAAAAAATATCCATATTGTCGTGAGCCTAGGAGAGCATGTGGATTAATTTTTCTTCAATTTATGTTGGACATAAGTTGATTAATTAAAGCATGATTAATTAGTGTAATTGGTGTTTTGGAAATATTAATTTAACTAATTAATTATGGCTATACACTTTAATTAATTAAATTGTGAAATTTGGAATATTAGAATTTAATTAATTGGGCTTAATTTCGAATTGGGCTAAAAATTTTGTATTTTGGCTTAATGGGCTTGGTTGGGCCAAGTTTGTTTTAGGATAATTGGTTCAATCCAATGGGCCTAACACCATTTCCATAAAGTCCAATTATGATTATTGGGCCTTTAAAAATTTAATTGGGCCTAATGGGCCAAAATTAATTTTGTGGCAAATGGTGATTCCTTAAATGGGCTTTGGTTCCCAAAGCCTATGCCTTATGAATTAATTAAAAGCCTATTGGACTTTAATAAAAATTGACATTGGATGTTAATTGGGCTTTGAGACCCATTAAGATTAGATTTAGAATCTAAGTCGCAAAGGCACATTAAAAGTGTAATTATTTAATTTGGAATTAAATATAGAATTAGTATTGAATACAAATTAAATTAGATTTAAATTGTAGTTCGATATAATTCAAGAATTTGTACTTTAAGTACTTATTCTTAAACGAGTTGGACTCGCGCAAATCAAATCGTTGTTTGAACATTGGATGGTCATTAATTAAAGATTAATTAATTGGATTAGATTGATTGATAACATGCTTTATGTGAATACATGGATGTGATTTATGAATAATGTATATCGGATGGATATTAGATGGGTGAGGGCAATTTTGGAAATTTTTGTAATAAATTTAGAATTTATTAAATTGGACCTGCTTATCCAGCCTTTATCTCTCGATTCTTTGTAATTCTCTTCTCACCTCTTCCCCTCAATGTAAATGAGGTTTCTTTAGAAGTATTATGTAATTGGGTAGAAGTTAGAATTGTGCTAGCCGGGGAGAGGAAATGGAGTGATTTGTTTTAGGAACAATTTGTGAGATATCCATCCGCATATCATTATTAATTTATTTATCGCCCCTTATTGTGCTTTTAGAATGCATGTTTAAGGGTGTATGATGAGACCAATCAAAGATAATTAATTGATTGCCAATTACGCGAAACAGCCTCAACAAATATTAAGCGTTTTCCTTCCATTGAGTGATTCTCTCTCAAGATCCAAGATTGGCCCTGGATGTGTTTGAATCATGAAGGCTTTGTTCCATATCGCATGTCTTGTCCAAGTTGTGATTTGTTGGCCAAATTCAAGATCACTTCTTGTCCATCGATATTGATTACGAAGCTTTCCAAAGTCAATGGGTCCCGCTTAACTGGAATCATTAAGTTTGTTGTGCCAAAGACAAGGCTTAGTTGATTCAGAGGAAAAGGTTAGGCAATATATTGGATATATTGGCATATATTGGATATATGTTTCAGACTTGGATGTCCACCTACTGGATCTAGGAATTTGATGAGATCCAATTGATCAAAGAGATCTACCTAGTTAAGTTTCATACAATTTGTTGGCCAAAGTCAAGGTTGTGTGTTATTTAACGGGATCCTAGCCCACTAGGAAAATAGGTTTCCCGAGTTCTCCACAGAGGGTTAGAGGCTCGTCGAAAAATAGTGGGAGGCAAGTATTAAATTGCAATTTCGTTTAGATACTTGCCAAAACGCGCTCATTTCATTTTTCGTCATTTTTATTATAAATATATTAGTTGGACTAATATTTAATTGTTGTTTTAATTGAACAGTTGGACTGTATTCAAATTACTTCATTTATAGTTGATTATATAATTAGATTATAGTAATCAATATATTTGAATTTAACTAATCAAATTATAGTTGATTATATAGTTAGACTATAGTAATCATTATATTCAATTGTACCCAAAATCGTTGATTGGATAGTTAGACTATTGGAATCAAGATAATTGAAAGATTAGCGTTAAATGACATAATCCTAGGTGAAAATGTCTTTAAACGGCTTTAATTTTCAGATTGGGAATAGAACCTCAGGATAGTCCTAAGAACTAAGAAGTTATTCTATTTGATAGAGTGACATCTCGGGCCTGAGCCCTGAATTAAGCAAATAGTGGAGTATAAGTTTTGGAAAACTCATGGTGATGATAACTTTAGTGCTCAATCCGTTATGCTTACCGTAATGACTCTTTAATTCCGTCGTCTGAATTAAGGATTAGATCCTTATACCATGATGATGAAATTAAAGGATCTTCATAGATCTAACCTTAGATCTTAGAAATACAAATTACAAAAGAAGCTCTTTCGCTCGCGTATGTCAGAGGGTACATCTGTCGAACACTAGGTGTCACAGATGATTGCTGACGTCAATCAGCTAGGTTAGTTGGGCATTACCTATGTGGCCGATACTACCAAAGATTTGATTTTATAGTCTCTACCCGAATGTTGGGGTAGGTTCAATATGAACCAAGAGAAAAACTCTTAGAGAGTTGATGGCTATGCTTAAGGAAGAAGAGCCAGAGCTTCTATAATGGGCAAAGGCAAAATCATCAGTCTTCTAGGAAGACAAAGGACGTATCCAAGATTTCTACCTAAAATGTTGCAAACGATGTCACTGAAGCGTGACTGCCGTATGGACAAGGCAGACATGAAGGAAGTGAAGGCGGGGCAAGGCTCCGACTTCAATTATGTTTGTCATAAACATGTTCACTATTAGTTTCAAAATTGGATTTTTTGATACTAGATGTAGTACATAAATATGTACTGATGTGCATAATCTGCTGATGAGCAGGATACTGACTTCAGATGAGATCAACCTACGAGTCGGAAACGGGACGAGAGTTGCTGTTTTAACTGTAGAAACCTAAGTTTTGGAACTGCCCTTGGGGCATGTACTTAAATTTGGAAACTATTATAATGTACCTAGTTTGACAAGAAACATTATCTTTATATCTTAGTATAACCCATTTGTGGGTATACATTTATATTCTATAACACTAAGTGTTTTGTTTATAAAGATGACATTGAGATAAAAACATTAGATGTGAATAACAGTATTTATATTTTGAATATAAATGAATCTCAAACATATAACATGACAAATAAATAGCTCATACTGAGTTAATCAGATGAGACTTATTTGTGGCATTGTTTTCTGGGACACATTAACAAGACTCGTATATCCACACTTTCGAAGAGTGGATACTAGGACGGATTTGATTCTAATTCAAATAATGTCTACGAATCTAGTTTATTAGGCAAAGTGCCTAAGATACCTTTTACTTGGTAAAAGTGCAAATGCCATCGATCTGTTACCCCTCGTTCATTGTGATGTAAGTCGGCCCATGTCTAGCTAGGATAGAGGTGGACATGAATACTTCGTAACCTTTACGGATGTGGCATCATGTTACAGTTATGTGTATCTTATGAAACACAAGTCAAGAACTTTTGAGTAATTCAAAGAGTTTCGACACGAAGTAAGAAGACAGACCTGTAAAAGTATTAAAACTTTACGGTCGGACCATGATGGAAAATACTTAAACATATGAGTTTCAAGATCACTTGAAAGAGTATGGTATTCTTTCACAGTGGACTCCTACCGAGACAGCTCAATTTGACGGTGTGTCCGAACAGACAAACTGAACTTTGTTGGACATGGTAATGTTAATGATGAGTCGCTCTGAGCTACCAATTTCCTTCTCAGGAAACACATTAAACAGTGCAATACTTATTTTGAATAAGGTTCCGTGAAAATCTGTTAGACAGACTTCATATTAGATATGAACAGGAAAGAAATTGGGTTTTCTCATTCCTAAAGATTTGGGAATGCTGGGCATATGTTTGGATGATACGAAACTAGAACCCAAAATCGTATAAGTGCCTATTTGTAGGTTATCCTAGGGAAACCAAAGTATAGTACTTATTCAACTCACAAGAGAACAATGTAATTATTGCTCTCCATGCGGTTTTCCTAAGAGGAATACCTATATGTAGTGGTAAGTGAAGGAAAGTAAAACTCGATGAAAATCAGAGTAATACTGTTCTAGGCACCGATTCCTTAACGGAACACAAACAGTTCAACAGGGATGAAACTGTACCATAATCTTCGAATACACAAGAACCGCGTAAGTCAGAGAGAGTCAAAAAACAACCTAAGAGGTATGGGTTTCTGATCTCACCTCATAAAGATGTCAATCTTATTGAGGAACACGAACCGGCTACGTATAAGGAAGTGATACAAGGTATCGACTCCCTATTATGGCAAAGTGTCATGATGTCCAAAATGGATTACATGTATACCAACCAAGTTTGGATATTGGTTGATGTACCGGAAGGCATTATGCCTATTGATACTATATGAGTCTTCAAGGAACACATACATGGATGGCAACATATAAATGTACATAGCTAGGCTTGTACAGAAAAGGTATCGTCATCAACACGGTGTCGATTACGACGAAACCTTTTAACCGTTGCCATGATTAAATCCATTTGTATAATGCTTTCTAATGATGCATGTTTCATTTATGAAATATGGCAGCTGAACGTCAAAGACGCTTTCCTTAAACGGAAACTTTTTGGAGGATGTTTACAACATCCTGATGGTTTTGTCATACCGAAACATGCAAACTAGGTTTGCAAGTTAAATCGATCCATTTATGGATTGAAGCAAGCATTACGTTCTTGGAACTAACATTTTGATAATTCTTGTGTATATAAGAAGGTAAGTGGGAGCACACTGACAATGATTGTCCTATATAATGATGACATATCATTTCTTGGAAATGACATTCCCATAATATAATCGGTGAAAGCTTGGCTTTCATGAAAATTCTCCGTAGACTACTTGGGAGATGCAACCTTTATTCTAGGAATTATTCTAGGAATAAGGATCTAGTGGGATAGATCTAAAAGTTGTTGGCACTCTCCGAGAACTCGTACATTGAAAAGATGTACGTGACCTGGTGTCTCATAGGCTTTGAGCATATAGAGTCATAATCGGGCCGATCCAGGTGATGGTCACTGGATTGATGTTAAGAACATCCTTAAGTATCTTAGACGAACTAATGATGCTTTCTTATACATGGAGAAGGAGAACTTGAAGTGACTGGGTTCACCATTGCAAGTTTCCTAACCGATAAAAACGACTATAGGTCGTAATAAGGGTACTATATAGTTTGAATAGTGGAATAGTGAGCTGAAAATAATCCAAGCAAGATAATGTTGCCGAATAAACAACAAAACCAGAATATTGTTGCAACTGAGGCAGCAAAATAAGCAATTTTAGATCTGTAAAATTCATAATTAGATTAGGAGTAGCTATGTTAGCAGCTGAGCTAGGATTCAGTACAGGCTAAAGAATTAATGGTCTCAGCAATGATCCAAATATATACTTCAACTATTTCATCTGATTCGTCGAATCATACATCGTGGCGATGTGATGATCGAATAAATCGCATCAGATGATAACAAAGCAAATCCGCTGACAAAAGCTTTTTCTAAGCAGAAGTTTGAGCGACCCGTACATAGTTCAGGTGTAGGACACTTGAGTGATTGGCTATAGGCCAAGTGGGAGATTGTTGGACAATTATGACCCATAGCATCACTATTTGTACAGAACATGGTGTTGTTGTACAAATTAACTATGTGACAAAGGAAATTTCTCTTTTATCATTTGTAATTAGATTACCAAGATATATAAATAATAAAAGTCCATATGATTAGTTCCGGATTAATAAGACATGAGACAGTATTAATCCACTAAGGTTTAATCATTAAATATCCATACTCGTAGTATTATCGAGACTGGACATCGATAATGCGGAATAGATTATATTGCACTTGTGCGCGTTGTGGGAGCATAACGACATAGTTCTCATATATTTAAGTATTGGATACTTATGCAAGTGTGATAGAAGGTTGTGTTTACCAATGGTACGGGAACAACTTTACTCTGGATAGACCCCTAAGAATCCCATTGGTAGTATGACTATATGTCTATGGGAATCCGAATCAGGGTAGGTGTATTTGGTCTTAACCTGAGACTTGCATCGCTAATACTTGCGACAATCAATATACTTTGGTTTTGGTCATCCGGGGCTTTGACAGGTTTTGTGTACGCCTCTTCTGGGTATATTGAGAATTGTAGTGTATTGGGTGTGATGTCAAGATGAAAGTATCACTCCAGTCATATGGAGATGATGATCACGCAGGATACGAAACTAGTACCCTTTAGTACTGCAATCATCGGGATAATATGACTAGGTCATGATTATTCGATTATAGAGACTAGTTACCAGAGATCTGATATGTGCTTCCTACGGGGCAGACACAATTCCAGCCCCACGCCTAGCAAGTGACATCCGATACTGGATCGTAATACACAATATTACATATACTACGTCTGACATAGATTATATGTTCCTTAAAAGATTATATCTGGAGAATTGGGTAGGCACGGTGCTTTGCTAGAAGCCAACCATGTCTTGTAAATCGGTAAGAACGTGGTACCGGGTATGCACGTGTTCGGATAGTCCGACGACGGTATTTACTGCCAATATATCCAGGGATCTCATGGGTCGCTTCCGAAGATTCACCGATGATGTATGACTCGACTATAATTAATCTGGGATTAATTATAAGAGAGAGAAAATTAATCTAGGATTAATTACGGAGAATTTTATCTGGGATAAAATTCAATTAATAGAGAGAGAACGATTAATTTGGAATTAATCAATAAAATAATATATTTGGTATATTAAATGAAATTAGATTTCATAACGGAATTAAAATTAGATTTTAATTCCGGCGAACAAATTAATTTAGAATTCATTCGCAAGCGACTTTAATAGTAATTTTGCTAGGCATAATTATTTAATTAAATTTGATTTAATTACGTCGCAACGGAAAATTCGTTAATTCGGAATTAACGAACCTGAGCCCGAAATGTGTTTACGGGCCCACTCAGATTTTGAATTAAAGTGGGCCCTGCACAAGTCACATCACATGTCATTCTCATCACTTTATGTTGATGGAGTTTGGTATTTGGTGATGACTTACCAAACACCCAACTTTGAAAAGGTGATGGACTTTTTACCAAATCTTGATTTGGTATATGGTTTTGATTTTTTGAAGATCATCACACACTTCACTCATTTTTCTTTTCTCTCCTCTACATGCCTTGGGCGTGAACTTCATCATCTTCCTTTCCTCTCTTGGCTTAGCCGAGAGTCACACAAAGCAAAAGGAAGTTTTGTTGCAAAATATTCTAAGTGCTAGCACACAAAGGAATCATACAGAGGTGATAGGGAAATGTAGTAACACAGAAATTGGGCGACGCATCCTGTTCCGGGCTCGCGGCCCGGTTGGGAGTACGGAGTAGCCCGCGGGGGACTAAATTGGAGAATGATGGAGTCGCCACCCGGTGTGAACCGGGACAAAGATTTAAGGTCGCACTCACCCCTCGCAAGGGAAGACCTCAAACCATTGGGTTCGGAATGGTCCCTTACTTATGCCACTTGTAATAAAATGATTTGTGCAATAATCTAACCAAGCCTAAGCAACATATTTCCAAGGATAATTTACTCCTAAGTTCGCATGCATAAGTACAAAGCTCATATCTAAGTTTGTATATAACACATTTTTCATGTTTGCATACAACCTATTTGCATATAATCTATGTCCGAATTTGCATGCATAAGGTAAATTAACATACGGAAAGCATACAACTTAATAAGCACATTGTACTCATACATGTGGGGAATACAGATAAATGGCAATTGCACAATCATGCGTAATAAAGAGGAGCAATCAGGTTCGTAATACAAGGGATAACTAATAGGGCAATTATGCATAAAGTATGGTGAAAAAGACTCAGTTCAGTTTGTGCGCGTTCGGGTAGCGTTCATAAACGCGTTCGAATGGTAAACAGAAGGTTCGCGTTCGTGTAGCGTTTGAGAACACATTCGAACAGGACCAGACCTGATATATGATAAAACAAAGAAAATATGTGCTCATTCGTGCAGCGTTTGTAAAACGCGTTCGAACGGTAAACAGAAGGTTCACATTCGTGTGGTGTTTGAGGACGCGTTCGAACGGGACCAGACCTGATGCATGATAAAACTATGAAAGTGCGTGCGCATTCGAGTAGCGTCCGAGAACGCGTTCGAACGGTAAACAGAAGGTCGCATTCGTATAGCGTTCGAAAACGCATTCGAACGGAACCAGACCTGATGCATGCAACACATACATAGACAAACAAATACACAATGTAGGACCTCACGTGCCTGATTAAACTCATTCCCATCCAATCATGTGTACCTCGCCCGGCACGGCAAAGCATCGTGGTAAACGATTTTAACCCCTCGAAATAGAGGACCTTTAATCGCACTTACTAAGCCCATGAGCTAATAACACAATGCATATAGGAAATAAAGACAACCATATCGGACTTCGTATACCCGATTGAACACATCTCACATTCAACCAAATATACATCATCTGGCGCGGCAAAGCATCGTGGTAAAGGATTTTAACCCCTCGAAATAGAGGACCTTTAATTCGACTTACTAAGCCCATGCGCTAATAACACAATGCATATAGGAAATAAAGACAATAATATCGGACTTCGTATACCCGATTGAACACATCTCACATTCAACCGAATATACATCATCTGGCGTGGAAAAGCATCGTGGTAAAGGATTTTAA
>SKCR01048352.1:0-40289 GCA_019454045.1 Zanthoxylum bungeanum | reverse complement strand
TGGTTCGACCAGCGCGCCATCTTCAACAAAAGTTGACAAATACATAGCACCTTCGACATATGATAGTCAGATACTTCCAAGTCAGAGTGATCTACCACCCAGACATAGTGGGAGGGTTGTACGACAACCTGATCGCTACTTAGGGGTTGGAGAGGCACAAGTTGTCGCCTCCAGCGATGGTGTAGATGATCCATTGACCTACATTAGTGCAATGAATGATCTTGACAAAGAAGAATGGCTCAAATCCATGAACCTGGAGATGGAGTCGATATACTCCAACTCAGTCTGGGAACTTGTAGACAAACCTGATGGAGTGAAACCCATAGGTTGCAAGTGGATCTTCAAGAGGAAGAGGGGATCAGATGGGAAGATATAGACCTTCAAAGCTAGACTAGTGGCCAAGGGTTATACCCAGAAAGAGGGAGTTGTGAGGAAACTTTCTCGCCAGTAGCTATGCTAAAATCCATCCGCACTCTTCTATCCATAGCCGCATATTATGACTATGAAATCTGGCAAATGGACGTCAAGACTATATTCTTGAGAGGAAATCTTGATGAAAGTATCTATATGATACAACCAGAAGGGTTCACCGCCCAAGGTCAAGAGCAAAACGTTTTCAAACTGCAAAGGTCCATTTATGGACTCAAGTAGGCATCTCGATCTTGGAATATAAGATTTGATACAACGATCAAGTCTTATAATTTTGAGCAAAATGTTGATGAGCCTTGTGTATACAAGCACGTCATTGACGGGAATGTGGTTTTTCTTGTCGTATACGTTGATGACATCTTACTCATTGGGAATGATGTAAGAATATTATCAGACGTAAAAACCTGGCTGGCTGAGCAATTCCAAATGAAATATTTGGGAAATGCAAGTTATGTTCTTGGGATCCAGATACTTCGAGATCGCAAGAAACGAATGTTAGCTATGTCTCAGGCATCCTACATCGACAAGATTCTTGTGCGATTCGGGATGCAGAATTCCAAGAAAGGCAATCTACCTTATCGACATGGAATTCATTTGTCGAAGGAACAGTCTCCTAAGACACCTCAAGGCGTTGAGGAAATGAGACATATCCCATACGCCTCAGCAGTTGGTAGTCTCATGTATGCCATGTTATGCACGAGACCGGACATCTGTTTTGCAGAGGGAGTAGTCAGTAGGTTTCAGTCAAATCCGAGATTGGATCACTGGGTGGCTGTGAAACACATTCTCAATATCTAAGAGAATGAGAGATTATATGCTAGTGTATTCTGGAGAGGATATGATCCTAAGAGGATATACAGATTCTGATTTTCAGACAGATGTCAATTCCAGGAAGTCAAAATCTGGATAAGTGTTCACCCTAGGTGGTGGGGCTATTGTTTGGCGGAGTATAAAGCAATCTTGCATTGCCAACTCCACCATGGAGGCTGAATATATAGCTGCTTGTGAAGCAACTAAATAAGCAGTATGGCTCCGTAAATTCTTGGGAGATCTGGAAGTTGTTCCAGATATGGATAAACCACTCACACTCTATTGCGATAATAGTGGAGTAGTGGCAAACTCCAAAGAACCAAGAAGCCATAAGAGGGGAAAGCATATAGAGAGGAAATATCATCTCATCAGGGAGATAGTGCAGAGAGACGATGTTACCGTCACAATATTGTATCCGCAGAGAACTTTACTGATCCATTTACAAAGACCTTGCCGGCTAAAGTGTTTGATGGTCACCTAGATGGTCTAGGTTTGAGAGACATGTCCCATTTGCTCTAGTGCAAGTAGGAGATTTTTGGGATGTATGCCCTAAAGCTACATGAGATGTAAACGGTTTCTTTTACATAGAAATAAAATGATACATTATTCATTTATCAAATTGTTTGTTTTAATTTTCGCATATTATATATATCTTCATAAATACCATAGATTACTTATGTACCTTCAAGACTTGGTGCATGAGTGTCATGCACTAGAGGATTCAAGTATGAAGTTAGTAATCTTAAATAGTCCATAGAGAGCAAACAAACCGGTACTTTGTTTATGGTTTATCTATAGCTGCGGTCCATTCTATATTTGGATGGCGATCTTAATCCGGATCGTCCATGTAGAGACATGAGAATGGAGGCACCTTATATGATGTGATCATATAGGACTGGACCCAGATAGAAATGACATTCTTATAATATCCATTAAATAAAGAAAGTCATTTCAATCTACTTGATGGTCATATATGGGTTGATCTTAATCCTGAGTGTACTACGAACTCCTGCATGGCGGGATATGTCTTTTGATTTACAAAAGTGAGGTTGGTGTAGCAATCCCAACCAATAACTACATACTTTAGGGGCATAGTCTGTTATGTAGCTGGGAACGTTTTACATAGACATGGAATTCACTCATTCTTGCGAGAAGTAGATGAATATCTCTCTTAAGGGTTGATTCGGTGCTTGAACGATTAGAGCGCTCAAGTCTTTCTATTGCGAATAGAAAGATTCATATTCATAACAGTTATGAATGAATTGTTCATTAGAGAATCAATGGTATTTAAGATAAAATAATTAGAGGGGTATAACAGACATTATGACCCGGCTGTAATTACGAGATATTCGTGAAGGATCAATTCGTATGCAATGACTATATCGGTGGACACCGACTTTGTTCGGCCTTATATTTCATCTACGGCGACGAGAGTGCAACTTCGGGTTTTAGGGAATAACCCGGAGTTAATAATTTGTAATATTTAATTAAGAGCTTAATTAATATTTCGAGATTATTGGAGCTCAGAACTGTAGGTCCACTTGGTCCCCGTGCTAGCTCGATTTATAATAGCAGAGCTAATATAATTGGATGGTCCAATATATACTCACAAAAGGAATAAATATTATTAATATGATTAATAATAATTATATCACACATGAGACTTTATATTAAAAGTTAATATAAAGTATTAATAATTATATATGATAATTATTAAATTAGAACATTAAATTATATATGATATAATTTAATAAGTGTAGGCATTGCATTTTTGCATTTTAAGTACCGATGATGAGTCTCGTATGGAGGCACTACTTCTTTAGTTATGAAAGTCGCGGGAAACAGACGTTGGAATGGTAAAGTTGGAAAATGGAATTTTTGTTGGATTTAACCTCGTTGTTTGGCTTCAGGATGCTTGTTGGACCTCTGTTTTAAAACACACAAACCCATTAAATCACATCCAAAATAATTAAAACATTTAAAACACATCTCACAAATTAAATAATTAAAACATTTAAAATACATGTCACAAATTAAATTAAAACCAATTAAATTAAATTAAATTAAATTAAATTAAATCACATTCCTAAACTAAATAAATCCAATTAAATAAATAAAACACATGTCACAAATTAAAATTCATTTCCCAAATTAAAATATTCAAATTAAATTCCATAAATAACATTCCTAAAATACATAAATCACATTCCTAATTTAATTAAATCACCTACCAATTTAAATAAATCTCATGGATTCCTTGCCTAATTAAACTAAATCATATCCTTAACTAAAAAAAAAAATCAAATCACTTCCCTTAATTAAAGATTTCCCCTATCACATTTTAATTAAAATAATATCTCACAAATCTTATTCATTCCCCAACAAGGTAAAACCCATCCCCTTGCCTATAAAAATAACCCCTCTCCACACAATCAAACCCTGGCTGGCTGGCTAATCCTCCCGAAAATACAAAGAAAATAGCCAACATATGTCCCTCAACGTAACCCGCTTACATTCCACGCACAAACAACCCTCACCTTCATCACGCCCTGACCAACTCTTCAACATATTCAAATTAGCAGCCCTCTTCACCACATAGCGCATCATCACCACTTGCCAAGCCATCGGCGCACTCCACGCCCATCATCAATGTACGTAACACACCTGCCCACTAGCCAGCCCACGCCCTTAACACCAACTCACGTGAAACCCACTCTCGCCATCAGCCCCCAAAATAGAATAAACCCTCACTGTCATTCATCACATAGCTTCCTTGCACGCCACTTACCCCTCAACTTACACGCAACCTGCCCTTCAACTCATTATCATAAGCCCCACTCAGGAGCCTCCATATCACCCATAAACCCTTCACGTACCCAACACGTCCCAACCCCATACACAGCCTCCCTCACGCATTTGCACTGCCCTCTCCAAACACTTCAATCTGTAGCCCACTTACACAAACCGAAACTGACCCAAACAGGTCCCTAAATCACACCTAAAACAGCCCCCAAAAACTGCCAGTAACTACCAAAAATTCCCCCCTAAAACAGCAGCCCCGACCCCCATTAAACCGCATAAAACAGTAGCTTAAACACTCAAAATAGAAACCTGAAATACACCCCAAAAATAGTCCCCAAATCTATGAAAACACTCCCTAAAATAGTAGCCTAATAGACCCGAAATAGTAACCAGAAAATACCCTCAAAACAGTAGAGAAACGGAGTGAAAACAACAACCCGAGTAGTGAAACCGCGAGGAAAATCGTTAGATTAGTGAACTAGAAAAGTTGCCGAGTGTTAATTCTTCCGACGGCCGTGTAACACACTTTCAAGGAACGACAAAAGAGGTTAGACCTTAGGGCACCTTCTTTATTTATTATCTTTCATTTTATTTTATTTATTTTAAAATATTATTGCATGAGAGTCATTTGAGGCATGATGTGATTGTTGGATGAGCGGGATATGTGTTCCCTTTTGTGGTATATCGGATGGAAACCCGGACGTAAATTTCGTAGCCGATTCCGAATGGACGGTAGTGCGGTCTGCACTCGGGATACAATGCCACGTACCACTTAAGATATACATATCTTGTATCATCCAAATTTGTATTTGAGCATGTTATAGTTCGTAGGTTGTTTATTTATTGTTTAAAGCATGATTTAATTTAGTTAATTATTTAACTTTCAAAGCATGATTATGCTATTTAGGTATGTTGTTTCTTTATTCCTTATGCATGATGTTTTGTCTAGTTTATGTTAATGTTTAATTAGTTATTTGTTTATTTCGGTTTAATGGTTCAATATGCTCGTTGTGTTGCATTGCGTGTTTGTTGTTTAAAGATTTATTTTCAAGCATGCAAACTTAGATTAGAAGTTAGTTAGATGAAAGCATGTTAGATCTAAGTACCATTTGAGCATGATTATTGAGTAGACTCGGTTGATTTATTGTACAAATTATATCATCACAAGTGACATAAGTAAGGGACCATTCCGAACCCAACAATTTGAGGTCTTCCCTTGCGAGGGGTGAGTGCGGCCTTAAATCTTTGTCCCGGTTCACACCGGGTGGCGACTCCATGTTATTTCATACTCCCAACTAGGCCTCGAGCCTAGAACAGCGTCGTCAAGTTATGTTGTCTACAGTCTGGCGACTCCACTGGGGATCAGAGAATCGGCCCCGAAATCATGTCTTGTGATGTGTATAATTTGTGCTTTAATTAATCGTTTCTATAGTGAGTTGAAAGGGGTGTAATCAAAGGCATTGTTAAGGCTAGGTAAAGGTTCGATGTCTTCCTTCACTCACTACATTTTTATAAGGAAAATGTGTGAAGACACCGAGATAATCATTACTTGTAGCTCGTCGTGACAGACTAGTTTGGAGGACTCGTTGTTTATTCCTGACACCAAGCGATAAGAGCCTAAGGGGCTGGGCTTGGGTACTTAAGAGAGCCTCGCTCCACCCTCCCTCTGCGGAATCTACAATGGGAAATCCATTCGACTGTTAGTCACACACCGTAACTCGTTGGCACGTACCGTAAGGTATAAAAAAGGTGCACTCACTTGGTCACTTGAACCCTTGAGTGGGGAGTCCTAGTTGTGGGCAATCATTCGTCAATGAGAGCCTTTGTCCGCACTCCCGAAAACCCACATGTGAACCTTAGTCGTAGAATTAGTAGAAATCATTCCTTTATGTTTATGTTTTGGACCATTGTCATTTGGATTCAGTTGGACTTGTTGTCATGACGTATGGGCTTGTTGGGCCATTTAAACTAGGACGAGTCTGTGCTTTATGGGAATCGGGCCAAAAATTTCTAAATTGCTGATGGGCCAACTAGTGTAAAATTCTTATGACTTATATATCCCATACATCGCACACATCTCATGCATCTCATGCATGCATGCATCATGTTAACCCTCGTGTCTTAAAGGCCATTATAGATATCCGTTGGGTTAGGAAAAATAAGACTTGTCGAAGAAGAGTTTAACAAACATGAATATCGGGGAAAGGAAATTGAGGAACAGAAAATCTTACAGCAAGGATAGAAAGACCATGGTGGGCCCAAAAAAAAAAAAAAAAAAAAAAGAAAAGAAAAAATTATTGTTTGTTTTTAATCCTTGATAGTTAGACATAAGTCCAATGATGAAATCGTTTGCTTTAGGGTGAAATCTTAGAAACGATAAACGCTTGATGTTCTTTTATCTGATACTTTGAGTGATTGATCTATGTTAGACTCATAAACACTCCACTATAGGTTCTTAGCGGTGAAAACCTGAGTAACTGGCAAGGTGACTAGTTGAAGAAATTGTAGGTCGGTGAATGACCGTTTGCTTAGATGTTTATCTTGATTTTCTTCTATTATGATGTGTGGTATGGTTGAAAATAAAAGAAAAGTCTCTAAAGAAAAGAAGTGAACCACCTATAACCGATAAGCGTGAAGCTACCCATGGGCGAGTATTAGGACCACCATGAGGAGAAATGCTACCTTAAAGGGTAGGTGTGTTGAAAAAAAAAAGAAGAAGAAAAAAAAAAGAAGAAAAATGAAGTTCAAAATGAAACGAGAGACAAAGGAAAAGAAAAATAAAATCATACCACATTGAGCATGGAAAAGCAACTGCAGGCATAATTGAGACATCTAGGTTGGTTTGACCCATCGATCCCGATTTTTAAAACGAAATCAATGAGTTGGCTTGCTTAAGGATCAAGCTGTGAAAGAACCTTTAAACACACACACACACTTTGAGGCTGGCTTAGATCATTTATTCAAAGACTTGGATTTGAGTTGCATCGAATGTTTTGAAGGTTCTCTGGTTTCATTACTGAGCATTCTTTGAGGACAATGATATGTATAACTATTGGGATTATTTCATAGCATGTAATATAGTATGATGATATAGAAGGCCCCACTATGTGGTTCATCTTTACCAAGTGCAAACAGTGGAAAACAGAAACCTAAATCAAGACCGGGGGCGACCAGTCTACCACATCGCGAATCAGGGACATAACAAGATATTAAGTCATGAAACCAGAAAGAAGACTGATCAATCACCTGGAGAACTGGCGGAAGACCTAACCCAGCGGAATAGGAAATTCATTCATGCATGCATGCATACACGTAACATAGTTTGCATTCTTTTTTGTGTTTGTTTTGTTTTGTACTCACATGTTTCAAAGAAAAAAAAAAGAGAAAGCGGCAAAGACAAGCCAACCAGAATCAGCAACATATGAGTAGTAGTTTTGGGGATGAGTCTCAAGGTTTAAGCTCATATCAGTTTCGGTTTTGGGGATGAATCCCAAGATTGAGGCCCATATCAGTTTTAGTTTGGAGATGAATCCCAGGGCCGAGGCCCACATCGTCAGAATTTGGAATGAATTCGGGAATGGATCCCAGGGTCGAGGCCCACCTTGTCAGCAGTTTCGGGAATGAGTCCCAGGGTCGAGGCCCACATCAGACATCAGCATCAGTCTGGGGCGAGGCCAATATTAGCATTAATATCAATCTTGCCGGGTATGACACTCTAGGGGTGAGGCCCACATCATTATCAGTATCAGTGTTGCCGGTTATGGCACTCTGGGGGCGAGGCCCACATTAGTTCAGTATCAGTCTTGTCGAGTATGGCACTCTGGGGGCGAGGCCCACATCAGTATCAGCATCAATTTTGCCGGGTATGGCACTCCGGGTATGGAGACATCAGTATCAGTTTTTCTAAGTACGGCACTCCGGGTATGGAGATATCAGATCAGTTTTGCCAGGTACGACACTCTAGGTATGAAGATATTAGATCAGCCAGGTACATCATTCCGAGTATGAAGACATCAGATCAGTTCTGCCAGATATAGTGTTCTGGGGGCGAGGCCCACATAGCATCAGATCAGTTTCTGCCGGGTATGGCATTCTGGGGGGGAAGACCCACATAGCATCAGATCAGTTTCTGTCGGGCATGGCATTCTGGGGGCGAGGCCCGCATCACATCAGATCAGTTCTTCCAAGAATGGCACTCCGAGAATGGAGATATAGTTCGAGAATGGACAACTCGAGAATGAGCACGTCGAGAATGGCACGCCGGGAATGGCACTCCGAGAATGGAGATATAGTCCGGGAATGGACAGCTCGAGAATGAGCACGCCGAGAATGGCACGTCGGGAATGACACTCCGAGAATAGAGATTTAGTTCGGGAATGGACAGCTCTGGAATGAGCACGCTGAGAATGGCACGCCGGGAATGGCACTCTGAGAATGGAGATTTAGTCCGAGAATGGACAGTCCGGGAATGGACAGCTCGGGAATGAGCACACCGGGAATGAAGATCGGTTCGGGAATAGACCACCACACGGCGACAGTTCGGGAATGGACTTCATCACACCATATCACAGTCACACTCCGGGAATGAAGATCGGTTCGAGAATGAACCTCATTACACCATATCACAGTCACACTCCGGGAATGGAGATCGGTTCGGGAATGAACCTCATTACACCATATCACAGTCACACTCCGGGAATGGAGATTGGTTCGGGAATGGACCACATCCGGTGACGGTTCGGGAATGGACCTCATCACACCACATCACTCTGGGGGCGAGGCCCACATCATTATCAGTTCGAGGGTGAGGTCCATATTGTCAGCAGTATTGGGTCGAGATGCGTGCCCACGGTCGAGGTGCCCACTACAGGGCGAGGTCCCTATTGTCAGTGGTATTGGGTCGAGATACATGCCCAGGGTCGAGGTGCCCCCGTTGTCGGTTGTAGTTCCTGGTCAAGATGCGTACCCAGGGTTGAGGTGCCCACTACATCATCATATTTAGGGCAAGGTCCCTATTATCAGCGGTATTGGGTCGAGATGCGTGCCTAGAGTCAAGATGCGTGCCCCCATTGTCGTTTGTAGTTCCGGGCCGAGATGCATGCCCAGGGTCGAGATGCGTACCCACTACATCATATTCAGGTCGAGGTCCCTCTTGTCAGCGGTATTGGGTCGAGATGTGTACCCAGGGCCGAGATGTGTGCCCCCGTTATCGGTTGTAGTTCCGGGCTGAGATGCGTGCCCAGGGTCGAGATGCGTACCCAATACATCATTTTCAGGGCGATGTCCCTCTTGTCAGCGGTATTGGGTCGAGATGTGTACCCAGGGCCGAGATGCGTGCCCCCATTGTCGGTTGTAGTTCCGGGCCGAGATACGTGCCGAGGGTCGAGATGCGTACCCACTACATCATATTCAGGACGAGGTCCCTCTTGTCAGCGGTATTGGGTCGAGATACGTACCCAGGGCCGAGATACGTGCCCCCGTTGTCGATTGTAGTTCCGGGCTGAGATGCGTGCCCAGGGTCGAGATGTGTACCCACTACATCATATTCAGGGCGAGGTCCCTCTTGTTAGCGGTATTGGGTTGAGATGCGTACCCAGGGCCGAAATGCGTGCCCCCATTGTCGGTTTTAGTTCCGGGCCGAGATCCGTGCCCAGGGTCGAGATGCGTACCCACTACATCATATTCAGGGCGAGGACCCTCTTGTCAGCGGTATTGGGTCGAGATGCGTACCCAGGGTCGAGATGCGTGCCCCCATTTTCGGTTGTAGTTCCGGGCCGAGATACGTGCCCAGGGTCGAGATACGTACCCACTACATCACATTCAGGGCGAGGTCATGTTGGGGTTGCTGCTTAGAGCGCCAATCAAGACCGTATTTATGTCTGACTCATGAATACGAACATCCCCTTATTCCATAATATTACTTATTTATGGTTGCACCTCTTGTTCTTATATACATATTCGATCTGATTACGATTAGATTGAAACTAAATGTGGTTTAGTGATATGTATATATTAGACAAATGCCCAATAATATATAATGCAGTACACAGTTACAAAGTTAGTTTGTAATTGACATTGGGAAGTGTCACTACTGTATGAATATTATCAAACATAGTTCCTGGTCAAGATTTGCTAACACGGGTCGGTTAGTCAAATCCGTTGAGACCAGTACATGTCGTATATCGAGACTTGGTCCGATGATTTATCCCAATGAACCATGAGTCTAGGGAGACTCGTATAGACGTGTAGGTGTTTATAGTGGATAAACACTGAACGACTCACCGAAGATTCTTAATGGATGGTACACCAACGTCAATAAGAATCTTCTCGGGTTGAGTAGCATAGTGGTCCTTCGACTTGAGATACCACTGTGGATGTATGAGACATCCTCCACACTTGGATGACAGTCACGTCACCGATCTATTTAGATCAGACCTCCGCCTGTTCGTTGGGTGTGGATCGATCCTCAGGATATCCTGTGTGTGTCAAGATTGGATCTGTCAGTTCTATGTACAGAGCTTAGGTAATCCATATATATTTAGCAGTCTGTTAAATCTGTAGCCACAGTATACTTCGGAAGTAAGTTCCGAGTGTTATTTAGATATTGCTAATAGATACATCGACGAGATAATACCTATAGAGACTTGACGTTCACATCTATATCTCTGGGATTATCTGGATACCTGTGACGGAGGGATTATACGTATGCAATGCCCTCGACCTGTATGATTCAGCGAGATTATCCGTGATCGTCATAATCTACGGGTGGATAGATTATGTACACGAAATTGGATTTTGTGACGGATATACCTGAATCTAGAGAGTCTCAATAATGAAACATACTCGTAGAGCACTAGAGCAACATTTATGAATAATGATGATTATTTATAAATAATTTAAACGTTAAACGAAAAATACATGCGAATGGGCCGAACCGTCATTTCCTAATTAATGTGTATTTGTATTTAATATATGATATTATTAAATACACATTAATAAATTGTCAAATAAAGGTATTTGACATATATCATTGATATATGTATTTGAGATATTTAAAGTAAATGAAATACATATATTTGAGATATTTGTATTTAATTAATTAATTAATTATTTAATTGTTAAATGATTAATATAATTAAAATATAAATATCTTACCAAATGATAAAGTTAGGAAATGATTATAAGTGTTTAATGTTGACTTTAAAGTAAAGGAAATGGTAGTCAAATTAGATTTGACTTCTTTGATATTTGTTTAAAATGTTTAAAATTGAAATATCATTTTCTTTATTTTTGTCAAATTTTCGGCCAACACCTTAATGAATATAAGAGTTATATTTTTCTTGGTTGCCTTTGTTGACTTAATATAAATGTCTTTAAAGTGTTTAAGATATTTATGTCAAGTTGATTAAATGAAAAACAAATGAAGATGAAATTAATATTTCTTGTATTTGCCTTTACCAATTTCGGCCAAGGGCTTTTCCAAGCATGTATATATTGTTTTTCATTTCATTTGGTTTTAACCTAATACACTTTAACCAAAAACTCCATTAAAGGAAGGCAAAGAATGCTAGAGAGAAAAGAAAGAAAAATCAAGAAAAGCTTGGAAAATAGTAAGTATTTCCAACCTTCCATTAGAGAGTAATTTGTTCCTCTTGTTGTGGTCAACATCTTGTGATGTTCTTGAGTTTTTATATTCTTTATTTTTTGTGTTTTTTGATGGATAAAAGTTTGGTGAAAGTGTTGAGCATGTATGATGAAGGAAGCTTATGGCTATTGTAGTAATAAGTGTTCTTTTATGGTTTTGGAAACCTTGTTGCTAATCTAGAGTTGTTGACCCACTCTTATATGACCTAGATTTGATCTTGAGTTGTTTCATTGTGTTGAGACTTTTATTGGATGGAAGAAAGATGATTGAAGTATTGGATTTAACCAATTTGGTCTAATTTGTCCAATTTGAAGAAATTGAAACATTAGGGTTCATGACCAATTCCAAATTTGAAGCTTTTTATATATGGATTTAGCCCCTAAAACCCCTACCAAATGGTATCAGAGCGAGTCTGATTCTAGGCCTCCATAAATGATTAGCTTATTTTATTCAATGTTTAATCATGTTTTCTTGACTTTATACATGCATGTTATAATCTAATTTGATTAGATTTAGGGTGTATGACACTTAATGGAATATCCCCGCTTAATAGGGTTTTAAAGTAACTAGTATTTGGAATACTTGTTTCTTGGTCCGTCTTGTCAATACGGTTTATAAATATCTTTTCGTTGACTACATCCGAGACCTTGCCTCTGCTGTGAGGGTGTAGCTGATAGAAATTTATTTATGCCGAATGTATATTAGATACTAGATAAATTCAAGGGAAAGCAGAATCATGAACGTGCCCTAGTTGTCAGGGTTACGCAAGTAACTTGAGTTTATCATTGACAAGTTTAACCTTGGTACGTCTCCTTGTGGGCCTGCCTTCGCAGCGACAACGAGAAACGGCCAGGACCGGAACCTTGAAGTCACTAGTGAGTGATTGACAATTAGTTGTCTACCTGTGAATATATAAACCGTTGGGGATTACGGCATTATGTAAAAATAGTGGGAGGCACTGCTAAGTTTAAAATATTCCATAACTTAGGCAGTGTATGTTATTATGGAAATTGCCGCTTGTTTGTTTCCTTCATCTATATTAGATAGAATTAAACTTTTAATTCACTGCACACATATTTTGATATGTTATCTGACTTGACTTTTGGTTGCAGTTATCCTAGAATAGGTTCTAGATACTAATAGACTAGGATATTATTAGATTAGTCTAAACCATCGGGAACTGTTGTTCCTATTTTCTTGAAAAATCAAGATGGTTAATGACTTAGTTTCTAAGTCATGATAGATAATCTAGATAGATATCCCCTTTAGGATATAATATTTTAGAGACAATAGTTTCTTATGCAGTAAGAATTGACTTGAATTAGTTCATATCTCGAGATTCTTGACTGGTATTTAGAAAGCCCTGTTAGGTATTCATTTATCTAGTAATGACGTTTCTAAGCTTTAATTTCCTTTAGAGGTAATGTGTCTGACACAATTTGCTAATCAGTTATTTACAATTGTTGTGAATAGTTGAATCCAAATAGTAAAACTAAAGAAAGGAGATGCGTATAGTTGTATATAGAAAATATTGATTTTCACAAATACTACAACTATAGGTATTCGATATCAGATCTCCCGTCTAGTTATTTGAAATATTGATTAACGATTGTTTTGATATTTGATATCGGAACTCGCGACTATTGGATAGTCACTTGTTCTTTATAAACAATTGTTACATATTTTATAATAACTAGTAGTGTCATTGACGTAGAGATAAACATAAAGAGAAATTATTCGGTAAAGTAAATAATTTAGAACGGTGCTTTATGAGTTTAATCACTTAAGCATTGGATGCTTATTCCTTATGGTGAATGATGGTTTGATACTAGATCACACCATCTATCCTTATCCATTTAATGAATATTGTATTCAGGAAGGTGATTAAGATCTCGTTTAACCAATGATTGTCATTGGACCACCAAATTTATTTAAACTGATACATTGGATGTATGTAGTTTAATAAATAATAATTGCTTAAGGTAGTTTTCTTTATTTCGTAACTTAGTTGATGAATTGTCATAACTTAGTTACGTGTTTCTGAAGGAACACATATTGAAAGTCTTGAAAGTATCAAGAACTTTCAATCTGTTCTGATGAAACGAAGATTGAACATTTTTGACTTGTTCAAATATATTCAATCTGAAGTATTTTGAAAACTTGATCCTTAAAATTCATTACATGTCTTTGAACTGTTCAAAGATCTTTGATACGATCAAACATTTGAATTTAAAGCAATTAGTTCTAAGGTTATTCAGTGAATATGATTCATATTCAATATTATTCTTCCACGATTCCATCTTGATGGAATTGAGTAGTGGGAGCAATCAGATCTTATATGATTTGATTCGTTTGATATTGGATGTTACCAAATTAGTTTCAATACTCTTGGTGTTATGCTCCAGTAACACTAATTCATCTCTTTAATTAATGTTCCATTAATTTCTACAGTTACATATATGATATGTATAGGTAGAAAATCTGAATCTTGAAAAGTTTAAGATTTGAATGTTTCTTTTATATAATAGTTATATAATGGAAATTACTTACACCTTGGAGGTATAAGTAAAAGTTTATCGTTTATTCTGTTTAATAGAATATTGTATTCTATTTAATAGAATATCTTTCCTACGATTCTAAGTAATAAAATCATTTTATTACTTGGTGTGTAACATCAGATGTTAACTATTGTAGAAAAGACTTGACTTATTAAAGTCAAATGTGAGAATGATAAATTATAAATGGAATTATGTAATTAATAAGATGAAACAACCCTTATACATCTTTCGTACAAGTCCAATAGGATAACAGAATCATTCACGAGTATTTGATACTTAATGGTTCCGTTATTTTCTTATTGAAGAAAAATTATCCTATGACTTATAATAGAAGCGATATTTGATATCGATTCTGGAAGTTCACCATTGAACCTTAGATCTAAGATTGTTCATAGCTTACTACGATCAAATTTTGAACTTGATTACGCTTTAATTATGTATTAGTTCATGATATGTGCTAATTGTTTGCACAATGGAAGCAATGTGAGCTTATTAAAGGTTTGACCTTTATAGTATGACAGTGAGAAATGTTATACTCAGCAATCTATTGTAGATTCTGAGAAAACTTATCTCTTGTCACACTAATTGAATAATTAAGATATATTGGTTGATGTTGACATTAAACTGTAAACTTGTAAAAAAGGCTAAGAGCTTAAAAACTAATGATAAAGAGAGAAAGATGGTCAACAACCGACCACTTGAGAGAATTTATTCTGCTTGTTGTAAGACCCGAGGTGCTTATTTACACTTTCTTAGCTCAACACTCCTCTTATAAATCGGGTCGTTCTTGACCCTGAGCAGGTCATTAAATACCCATTCTTTTTCCGTGGACGTAGGTTGGAGGCACTTGTAGGACACATAAATCGGCGACACTGTTACGGGCTTGTGGCCTGGTTGGGAGTACGGAGTAGCCCTCGGGGGAACTAAACCGGAGAACTAAAAATGGAGTCGCCACCCGGTGTGAACCGGGAAAAATGATTTAAGGCCGCACTCACCCCTCATAAGGGAAGACCTCAAACCGTTGGGTTCAGAATGGTCCCTTACTTATGCCACTTGTAATGAAAGGATTTATGCAATAGTACAACCAAATCTCATGCAACACACACCAGATAATTTAAGCAACATGCAAGTTTGCACACCCATAATCGTAAATGAAAAAATGTAGGCAAAATACATAATTCATGAACGTATTAAACAATAAAGTGCAATAATGTAACTAATAACAACTATAAAGGCATTAATAATAAAAGCGAGCATACAATCTCATGAGCATATCGAATAAATAAATGCAGAAATATAAATGGATGATAATTTCCTAAGCGTAAATAATGAAATGATATGATTAATCATATGGTGCAAAAGAAATGATCATAGAAGCAAACATGTATGAAATGTGACGAAAAGAAGTCTGTGCACTGTATGTGCATTCGTGTAGCATTTGAAAACGCATTCGAACGGTAAACAGAAAGTTCGCGTTCGTATAGCATTCAGAAATGCATTCGAACAGGATAAGACATGATGCATGGTAAACCAGAATATGTGCGCGTTCGAGTAGCGTTCGTAAACGCGTTCGAACGGAATGAGGCAGAATGCATACGTTCGTGTAGCGTTCGCAAACGCGTTCGAACTGAATGAGGTAGAATGCATACGTTTGTGTAGCATTCGTAAACGTGTTCGATGCATAATTGAACATATATCACATTCAATCGAGTGTACTTCGTCCGGCGTGGAAAAATATTATGGTAAAGGTAGCCTTTAGGCTTTTCAACCCTCAGGTGGAGGACCTTTAATCCAACTTGATTTGCCCATGCGTTTTACACTATGATGCATGATTTAACAAGAAGATGGCATATAGAAAGCAAATAACAGAATAATAAAAGGCGCGGCGAAATGTCATGGTAAAGGTAGCCTTTTAGGCTTTTCTTTCCTCAAGTAGAGAACCTTTAGACCAACATAATAAGCCTATGCGCAATACATTACAATGCATACAAATAAATGAGACAATGATATGGGAATTCGTATGTCCGATTAAACATATCTCACATTCAATCAAACATACTTCATCCGGCACGGTAAAACATCGTGGCGAAGGTATCCCTTAGGCTTTTCATCCCTCAAAACGGAGGACCTTTAATCCAACTTGATTTGCCCATGCGCATTTCATTACAATGTAGAAATAAGTAACATGCGGAAAATAAATAACATACTAACGACTAAATCATGCTTAAAAATAAATAACATACTAACGACTAAATCATGCTCAAACATAAGGTTGGATGTAAAGAAATATGTGTGTCTCTCAAACTGTATGTGGCATCGTATCCCGAGTGTAGATCGCATAACCGTCCATTCAGATTCAGCTACGGAATTTACGTCCGGTTTCCATCCGATATACCACAAGAGAGAACACATATTCCATTCATTCGAAAGTCATATCATACACCAATCCACAATACTCATGCGAAATAAAGTAAGAAAATAAATAAAAACAAAGGAGAATAAATAAAAAAGGGTACCCTCAGGTCTAACCTCTTAAGTCGTCTCTCAGAAGTACGCTACGCGGTTTTCGGAAGGGTTGATGCTCTGTAACTCATCCGGTTCACTGGTTCATTGTTTCTCTTTGTTGCCTCGCTGCTCGGGCTGCTATTTTACTCCATTTCGCTGCTGTTTCTTGTTGTTTTTTTGGTAATTTAGGGGTTTTTGGACTGTTGTTTTACAGTATTTGGGTGTCTTAAGGTGTATTTTTGTTTGGTCACTGTTTTCGGTAATTTAGGCTACAATTTAAGGGGGTGTTTGGGCTGCTGTTTGGGGGTGTATTTTTGGTCACTGTAGTGCAGTTTCAGGGGTGATTTTCGGTGATGATGCTTACTGTTTATGGGGGTGTTTTGGTGATGTTCCTTGGCTGTTTTGGGAGAGTGTTTTGGTGATGGTAGAGAGGGGGAGAAGAGAGAATAGTTTGCTTTGTTTCTTGTTGCTTTGGGCGTGAGTTGCTAGGGCTTCAAGGTTGAGTTTAGGCTTCTTATTATAGGAAAAGTGTTGGGGTATACCTTGTGTGAAAAGGGAAAGGATTTGTGTAATTATGGGGAGTTATTTTTAATTAGTGTGTGATAGGGAAAATCTTTTAATTAGGGAAGTGATTAGATATGATTTGATTTGATTAGGAAGATGATATATTTGATTTGTTTTGTTTTGTTTTATTTAGGTATGTAATTTAATCGAATTAGGAAAGCGTTTGATGAGATTTGATTTGTATCTTTTAATTAGGGAATGTGATTTGTCTTGATTTTAGCATGTGTTTAATATGTGTTTTTGTTTAATTTGGAAGGTGATGGGCGCGAATGGACTCCTTGGGCGTGTATCAGAGGCAGGTTTCAGGGGCAGGTTTCAGGGGCTTGTTCAGGGGCTGACTTCAGGGGCTGGTTTGGGTGTGTTCAGGGGTTGACTTTAGTGGCTGGTTTGGCGTGTTCAGGGGCTGACTTCAGGGGCTGGTTTGGACGTGTTCAGTGGCTGACTTCATAGGCTAATGGATGAAGGCTAATGGCGTGAGTGGTTGCTGCATGGGTAATGGGTGTGAGTGGTGTGAATTGGGGCTTGGTGTGTTACTTGCGGGGGTTTGGGCTAAGGTTTTGTTTTAAAACATAAATCCAACAAGCGAACCTGAAGCTAAGCAAATGAATAAAATCCAACAAAGTACTGATTTCAGACTTTTCCCTCCCGACGTCCGTTTCCCGCGACTTCCACAACTTAAAAGGTAGTGTCTCCATATGAGACTCATCATCGGGACTTACATGCAAAAATGCAGTGCCTACAGTCACCCCTACTTTGATGGGACATGTGTAGTGTGTGATAATGACAATCCTATCAAAGTTATGCAATGCATTTTTACTTACCTGGCTCGCCAGCTGCCACCTGACTTGCCTACTGCTTCGAACGGAGTTGATGATGCAGTGGGCCTCGACCCTGGGACGCATCCCATTAACTGCAACCGACAACGGGGGCCTCGACCCTCGGACGTATCCCAATACCGCTGACAATATGGGTCACGACCCTAGGATGCATCTCAAAATTGGAACTGATGATGCATGAGGCCATCGACCCTGGGACGCATCCCAATAACTGCAACCAACAATGGGGGCCTCGACCCTGGGACGCTTCCCAATACCGCTGACAATGTGGGTCACGACCCTGGGACGCATCCCATTAACTGCTGATGATGTGGGTCACGACCCTGGGACTCATCACCAAAACTGATGCTGATGTGGGCCTCGCCTTGGGACTCATCCCAAAACTGGAACTGATGATGCAGGGGGCCATCGTCCCTGAGACGCATCCCAATAACTGCAATCGAAAATGGGGGCCTCGACCCTGGGACGCATCCCAATACCGCTGAAAATATTGGTCACGACCCTAGGACACATCCCATTAACTGTTGATTATGTGGGTCACGACCCTGGGACTCATCCCCAAAACTGATGCTAATGTGGGCCTCGCCTTAGGACTCATCCTCAAAACTGATGCTGATATGTGCCTCCATCATGGGACGCATCCCCAAAACTGCTGATGATGTGGGTCACGACCCTGGGACTCATCCCCAAAACTGATGCTGATGTGGGCCTCGCCCCCGGGGCTCATCCCCAAAACTGATGCTGATGTGGGCCTCGCCCCCGGGACTCATCGCCAAAACTGATGCTGATGTGGGCCTCGCCCCCGGGACTCATCCCCAAAACTGATACTGATGATGTGATGGTTCATTCCAACATATTGTACTGCCTCTCACGAGATAATCCTGATAGCTAAATATATTTTCGTCCTCATGGATGCTTCGCGTCGAAACCAGAGAACCTTCAAAGTACTTAATGCACTCAGATTCGATCGTCTGAATAAGTGATCTGAACTAGACTCCTAGTGTATGTGTGCCAAGGCTCTTTCACAGCTTAATCCTTAAGTAAGCCAACTCGATGATCTTGTCTCGGAGAATTGGATCAGTGGGTCTAACCAACCGAGATGTCTTGATCATACTCTGTGATTACTTCCTCATACTCAACATGATATTGTTTTCTTCTTCTTTTCTTTTGTCTTTTTTTTTTTCTTTCTTTTCATTTTGACATTTTTTTTCTCTTTTCTTTCTTTCTTTTTGTTCGACACACCTACCCTTTAAGGTAGCATTTCTCCTTATGGTGGTCCTAATACTCGCCCATGGGTAGCTTCACGCTTATCAGTTATAAGTGGTCTATTTTTTCTTTTCAGAGACTTCTTCTTTGTTTCCAACCATATCATATATCGTAGCATAAGTAAAACAAGATGGACATCTAGGCAAACGGTCATTCATTGATCCACCATCTCTTCAACTAGTCATCTCGCCGACTACTCAGTCTTCTACCGCTAAGATCCTGTAATCAAGTGCTTGCGAGTATAGCTGAGATCAACTACTTAGAATATCGGATGAGAGCACATCTTGCACTTGTCATTTCTAAGGTTTCACCCTACAGCAAACAATGTCATCACTAAAAATGGAGAACTAAAAATGGAGTCCCACCTTGTGTGAACCGGGAAAATGATTTAAGGCCGCACTCACCCCTCGCAAGGGAAGACCTCAAACCGTTGGGTTCGGAATGGTCCCTTACTTATGCCACTTGTAATGAAAGGATTTATGAAATAGTACAACCAAATCTCATGCAACACACACCAAATAATTTAAGCAACATGCAAGTTTGCACACCCATAATCGTAAATGAAAAAATGAAGGCAAAATACATAATTAATGAACGTATTAAACAATAAAGTGCAATAATATAACTAATAACAACTATAAAGGCATCAATAATAAAAGCGAGCACACAATCTCATGAGCATATCGAATAAATAAATGCGGAAATATAAATGGATGATAATTTCCGAAGCGTAAATAATGAAATGATATGATTAATCATATGGTGCAAAAGAAATGATCAAAGAAGCAAACATGCATGAAATGTGACGAAAGGAAGTCTATGCACTGTATGTGCATTCGTGTAGCTTTTGAAAATGCGTTCGAACGGTAAACAGAAGGTTCACGTTCGTATAGCGTTCGGAAACACGTTCGAACGGGATAAGACCTGATGCATGGTAAAGTAGAATACGTGCGCATTCGAGTAGCGTTCGTAAACACGTTCGAACGGAATGAGGCAGAATGCATACGTTTTGTGTAGCATTCGCAAATGCGTACGAATAGAATGAGGCAGAATTTATACGTTCGTGTAGCGTTCGTAAATGCGTTCGAACGGAATGAGGTAGAATGCATACGTTCGTGTAGCGTTTGGAAACGCGTTCGAACGAGATTGCCAAAAATGGCATCCGAAATGACACAAACACATACATGGATAAACAAATACACGATGTAGGACCTCCTATGCCCGATTTAACATATATCACATTCAATCGAGTGTACTTCGTCCGGCGTGTCAAAATATTATGGTAAAGGTAGCCTTTAGGCTTTTCATCCCTCAAGG
Source organism: Zanthoxylum bungeanum (assembly GCA_019454045.1). Classification (NCBI taxonomy): domain Eukaryota; kingdom Viridiplantae; phylum Streptophyta; class Magnoliopsida; order Sapindales; family Rutaceae; genus Zanthoxylum; species Zanthoxylum bungeanum. Next base: position 19,557 of record SKCR01048352.1, on the reverse strand, counting down.
TGGAGGACCTTTAATCCAACTTGATTTGCCCATGAGTATTACACTATGATGCATGATTTAATAAGGAGATGGCAAACAGAAAGCAAATAACGGAATAATAAAAGGCGCGGCGAAATGTCATGGTAAAGGTAGCCTTTTAGGCTTTTCTTTCCTCAAGTAGAGAACCTTTAGACCAATATAATAAGCCCATGTGCATTACATTACAATGCATACAAACAAATGAGACAATGATATGGGACTTCGTATGTCCAATTAAAAATATCTCACATTCAATCGAACATACTTCGTCCGGAGCGGCAAAATATCATGGCAAAGGTAGCCCTTAGGCTTTTCATCCCTCAAGACGGAGGACCTTTAATACAACTTGATTTGCCCATGCGTATTTCATTACAATGTAGAAATAAGTAACATGCGGAAAGTAAATAAAATACTAACGACTAAATCATGCTTAAAAATAAATAACATACTAACAACTAAATCATACTCAAATATAAGGTTGGATGAAATGAAATATGTGTGTCTCTCAAGCGGTACGTGGCATCGTATCCCGAGTGCAGACTGTACTACCGTCCATTCGGATTCGGCTATGGAATTTACGTCCGGGTTTCCAACTGATATACCGCAAGAGAGAACACATATTCCATTCATCCGAAAGTTATATCATACACCAATCCACAATACTCATGCGAAATAAAGTAAGAAAATAAATAAAAAAAAAAAGAATGAATAAAAAAGGGTGCCCTCAGGTCTAACCTCTTATGTCGTCTCTCGGAAGTGCGCTACGTGGTTGTCGGAAGGGTTGATGCTCCGCAACTCCTCCGGTTCACTGGTTCATTATTTCTCTTCATTGCCTCGCTGCTTGGGCTACTATTTTACTCCATTTCGCTGCTGTTTCTTGTTGTTTGTTTTTGGTAATTTAGGGGGTTTTGGACTGTTGTTTTGCAGTATTTGGGGTGTCTTAAGGTGCAGTTTTGTTTGGTCATTGTTTTCGATAATTTAGGCTACTGTTTGAGGGTGCTTGGGTTGTTATTTGGGGGTGTATTTTTGGTCACTGTAGTGCAGTTTCAGGGGTGATTTTCGGTGATGATGCTTACTATTTAGGGGTGTGTTTTGGTGATGTTCCTTTGCTGTTTTGGGAGAGTGTTTCGGTGATGGTAGAGAGGAGGAGAAGAGAGAATGATTTGCTTTGTTTCTTGTTGCTTTGGGCGTGAGTTGCTAGGGCTTCAAGGTTGGGTTTAGGCTTTTGTTTTATAGGCAAAGGGCTGGGGTTTATCTTGTGTGAAAAGGGAAAGAATTTGTGTAATTATGGGAGATATTTTTCATTAGTGTGTGATAGGGAAAAATCTTTTAATTAGGGAAGTGATAGGGAATAATCTTTTAATATATTTGATTTTATTTGATTTGTTTTATTTAGGTATGTAATTTAATCGAATTAGGAAAGCCTTTGATGAGATTTGATTTGTATATTTTAATTAGGGAATGAGATTTGTCTTGATTTTAGCATGTGTTTAATATGTGTTTTTGTTTAATTTGGAAGGTGATGGGCCTGAATGGACTCCTTAGGCGTGTATCAGAGGCAGTTTTCAGGGGCATTCAGGCATGTTGAGGCGCTGACTTCAGGGTTTGGTTTGGGCGTGTTCAGGGGCTGACTTCAGAGGCTAATGAATGAAGGCTAATGGCGTGAGTGGATACTGCATGGTTAATGGGCGTGAGTGGTGTGAATTGGGGGTTGGTGTGTGACTTGCGGGGGTTTGGGTTAAGGTTGTGTTTTAAAACAGAATCCAACAAGCGAACCCGAAGCTAAGCAAACGAATAAAATCCAACAAAGTACTGATTTCTGACTTTTCTCTTCCGACGTCCCTTTCTCGCGACTTCCACAACTTAAAAGGTAGTGTCTCCATTTGAGACTCATCATCGGGACTTACATGCAAAAATGCAGTGCCTACACCTCTCTCCGCCGAACCACACACATAATGTGTATTTTTTTCTTTCTGCTAAATTTACTTTTGGTTCCCTACTAACCAAATAAATTAACTGCTGATGGATGTTTATTCGAGGGGTTAATTTTCCATATTACCATTCGAATAAAAACAACCATCGACAGTTGACGCCGTCTTTGGGGAAAAGTATAAAAAATAGTAAACACACTAAGATGATGGCAGCAGACAAAAATTATAGAGTTCTGAATGCCTCAATGGCTGAATGGATGGAAAAGATAGAAGAAAACTTGCGGTTGGAAAGGAAGAATGCACAAAAACAGTGGGAGGTGACCCAAGCCTTCATGAAAATCATGGTGGAGAAAATTGAGAAGTTGGAGAAGAAATCGGAAGAGCAAGCACATTCGGGCCCTAGTCGGCGGAGGAAAGAGACTATCGGTGGAAGAGCGCAATCAAAATGGAAGAGGATCACGAGGTTGGAAGGAATAACACTCTTTGGGTGATGTAGGTGGTTGTGGCCAGCGCTGCACCTAAAGAGGAGACTGGGAGGAAGATGATGACAAGCGAACTTTGGAATTGTCCAGTAATAGCCTGTATTTTAGGGAGAGTACGCTTGAACGATATCAAGGGTGGTGACGAAGAGCTCCGAGTGGAAAAATATATCATGCATAAAAGAGCGAGTATGACGAGGACACCGAGAGCAATCTGAGGGACTGATTTCGGAAGGAGATAAGTGTTGGGGAAGTTGTGGAAGTCCTAGGGTCGGATCGGTGCCCTGCGCAACGGATATGAGTCTAGCGTTAAGTATGTAGGCAGCAGTAAGTAAAGCGTAACCCCAAAGGTAATGAGGAAGACCTGTATAGCTGATCATCGTCCGCACCATATCCAATAAAGTATGATATCTACGTTCAGACACTCCATTGTGTTGAGGTATTCCCGGTGGGCTATATTGGGCGAGAATTCCATTCTCCCTTAAATAATTTCTGAATTCTTCACTCATGTATTCACTGCCTCGATCTGATCTAAGGCATTTGATGAATTTACTGGTCTATTTTTCTACTACGTTTCGAAATATTTTGAACTTGTCAAATGTTTATGACTTATGTTTCATCAGATAGACATATCCATATTTAGACTTGTCATCTGTGAAAGTCATAAAGTATGTGGAACCATCATGAGCGTCATGATTTAATGGACCACACACATCGTTGTGTATAAGATCCAGTAATCTCCACCTCGGTGTCCACACCTTGAAATTGGGCCTTTGTCATCTTTCATTGGATAATGACTCACAAATAGGATAAGGATCTAAGGTAAGATTTTCAATCAAACCATCCATTACTAATTTGGATAGACGTCTAATACCTATGTGGCCCAATCTCATATGTCATAATTCAGTATTATTAAGTTCAGACTTCCTACTTGTAAAGTTCTCTATATTAAAAATATCTCTATATGTTTCCAAAACATAGTGACTGTTTGATAAAGAACATTCACATTTCAATAAATTTTCTTTATCATACAAACATAAAGTTTAATCCTTAATGTTTATTTTATATCCCTCTTTATCTAATATTGGCAGTGATATTATTTTTCTGATAATTGAGGGAACATAATAACAGTCATGCAAATCTAATTTACATTCATTTGGGAGATCTATAACAATTATTCATATGGCCTTGACATCCAATGTCTCGCCATTGCCAACTATAAGCTGGATTTCCCCTTTATTTAGTCTTCTTCTAACCCTCATTTCCTAGAGGGAATTGCAAATATGAGTAGGACTGCCAGTGTCTAACACTTATCCACTATTTACATCTAAGGATAATGAGATGTCTATAATTGGAAAAATACAAAGCGTACCTGAGGGTCCTTCTTTTCCTTTTAGCTCTGAACAGTCATTCTTCTAGTGTCCAGACTTAATGCATTGTAGGAATTGATCACGAGCTACTTTCGATTTTGCGCCTTTGCACTTCATGGAGTTTTTCCTTGATATCTTCTTCTTCCCCATCTTTATTTTCTTTGACTTCCCAAAAGTCTTTGAAGAGCCAGCTCCACCATGGAGATATAGGTGGGGTTGCCTTTCTTCAAATCTTGCTCTGCCGTGCGTAGCATATTATGAAGTTCTTCATATGTGGCTTGCATCGAATGTATATGGAAATTTAATACAAAGCCAGCATAAAAACCACACAAAGAAGACAGAATCAATTTACGGTCCAACCGTTCATCAAACACAATGCCCTGTCTTTCCAGATATCGAATATGGTCGATCATGTTCAAAACATGAGTGCTAACAGCTCATCCCTCCTTGAGTTCAGCACATAACAATTCCTTAGACCTTTGATAAAGTTCCATCTCTTGATTTGCCTCGAACAACTATTTGAGTGTTCGCATGATGCTCCAAGCATCTGATACTTCAATGTACTGTGACAGTAAATTTGTAACCATCGATCCCAAGATGTAGGAGTTCACCTTCAGGTTATCATCCTTCCATCTATCAAAAGTTTCTCGCTCTTCTGAAGTGGAGTCAGGATCAGTATCAACAGACAGTGGATTGATCGTGACATAAGTCAACTTTTCATACTCCAAGACATGGCGCATGTTCATTTCCCATTTGAAATAGTTTTCCGCTTCTTTTAGCTTATAAGAATCCAAAAGTTTCATCAATGGATTAGCGGTAGCCATCTACAAGACAATATTATTTAGTAGTAGCAGAACAGTTTTCATTTCAAAAGTGATAATACTATTTATTTATGGAATTCTAAATCTATTAGTGTCATCCCACTACTTTACGTAATTCTGTAATCTCCATTGACGGAAAAATAGAAATTTGACTATCAAAATTTCATAGCGGGAAGTGGATCCCATGATATTTACTAGGGGTGGGTGCGGTTCGGTTTGGTTCGGTTTTTGGTAAAAACAGAACCAAACCATATTTTACGGTTCAGATTTTTGACCTCTCAAACCAAACCATTAAATAACGGTTTGGTTCGAATTGAAAAAATTTTAAACCAGCGGTTTACGGATTGGTTCGGTTCGGTTTACGGATTATTATATTTAAAACAAATTTTCATCCACTTAATTGAAGACCAAAAAAAAAACTAGTTTATCCAACAAATAGTATGAAGTGTTATGGTGTAAGCTGTGACTCCAGAGAACACATGCACTCCATTAAGGATTGAAAAATGAGGCACAATTAATTCTTGTATTTTTTAAAAATTACCTTGAATAATGATGCTACCATAATTCTAATAAAGAGACAAATCCAACATCTTACTTTCAAGAATAATGATGCTACCATAAAACAAAAAATTTAAGAATAAAAGTATTAACAAATAAATTGATGAATAAAAGTATTAACAAATAAATATATTAACAAAAAATTAAGAATAACAGTATTAACATACTAATTAAAAGAAAACATAGAATAAAATTAAAAGAAAAATACAATTTTTTTTTAATAAAAATATATAATTTTTTTTAATTATAACGGTTCGGTTCGGTTTAACAGGTGCGGTTCGGATTAGCTCCTGAACCGAACCGTAAACCGTTTGGGGTGGGTCAATCAGAACCGCAAACCAAACAGTTAGAAAAAAACAGTAAATTCGGTTCGGTTTGGTTCGGTTTGCGGTTTGGTTTAGTTCGGTCAAATTTTTTGCCCACCCCTGATATTTACTCCAGCCTCACACCAATGACGATATTGGCCTTTGTAAACTCATTAGGTAGACCTGCAATGTCAATCACTTTATGTGACTCCTATTTTGGTCCTGAACCATTCTTATCCTCACACTAACGACGATATTGGATTAAGACGTGTTCTATGTGTATACTTGTCAATGTGAACTAATAAGCTTCGTATGCACACCCACACACTAATGACGATATTGAGCGACTACGTTAACTCATCACGCTACATCTAATATTTTACCGGAGCGACCTAAGTTTCGAGCACTTATACCCTCACACTAATGACAATATTTGATATAAGCAGTAAGAATTCATTCATCTCCGTATTGACAAGACGGGCCATCCAATAATGCTCCAACATTATTAATACTATTACTTAAAGTAATCACCTAATCATAGAAGATTTATGACAATCAAGTCAATAACTTAATTAGGTCAAATTTTTAATTTAAAACATGCAATACATATCCAATATATCTTATGCATAATTAAATTAAAATTATTATGGCATAGATTCAAAACATGTGTTGTGTGGTTAAGTCTTTGCTACTGATACCATTCTGTTGGGGCAGTTGTGGAACCCCTAGGGTCGGATCGATGCCCCGGGCAGCGGATATGGGTTTAACCCATGAATATCAAGCATGGGTATAATTTTAAATTATTTAATGAAATACAAAATTCCATTACGAGTGTATACGAAAAATTCGGGGCTGAATCAGAGTCCGGAAACTCAAAAACGGACGAAAATAAAATTATTGTGCACGTACGCGCGTGCTACTTTGAACGCACAGTATTTTTTTTTTGTTTTCATTTGTTTCTTTCTGCTTCCTTCAGCTCACATTCTAGTGAGTTGAAGGAATTAGGGTCTTATACCCTAATTTCTTCCGGCTCTCCCTAAACACTTCAAAAACACCCAAAATTAATTTTTAATTTCAAAACCAACATTAACACATGTTATAGAATAAAAAAAAAGTTTTTCAAAATATCAAATATTTTTATAAAAATATAGATTTATTCTAAATACGCATTTGCGTAAATTTTGAATCCAATACACAAACCATTTTCGAATCCCAATTAGAAATGTCTCATGAGCAATTCTAGTTCACCTAAAGGTGGTCAAGTGAATCTAGAATGGTAGCCATAGCTCTGTCTTAATCTAGAGTTCCAAACTCTAATTAATTGTTCAATGTCCAACATGAACATTTTTTACCTAAATTATAAGCATGTTGTGTTTATATTTCTAAAGTATCCTAACACAATTGATTAGCCTTATTTAAACATTAAGCTATGTGATCATACATCTAATACAAAAATGAACATAGCTTAGTAGAATATCAAACATTACCTAGTAAGCTTGATGCAAGATCCAATCTACTTCTCCTTTGTTGAAATTGTTGGAGAACCTCCAAGGTGTGCAAGCTTGACTCCAAGATCCAATCTTGTTTCCAATGCTAACAAGTTTCACTTCAAGATTCAATCTTGATTTATCCTAGAGTAAATATTATAGAGACCTCACAAGCTTCTCTAAACACTTCTCTAACTTAGGCTAATTTCGCTAAGAATTTGCTTGTATTTGTACTTGTAATTAAAACCTTCCTAAAGCTTGCTATTTATAGCAAAACTTAGACAATTTTTAATTAATTAAACTTGTAATCAACTTTTAAGTGGGTTTAATCTAATTTGTCCAAATATGTATAATTAGGTGTGACTCATCTCCATTGTCTCCCACTTTAATTTAATCCAATTAAATCAAGCCAAGGATTAGGAAATGTATTAGTTAAATGTTTGCCACTTTGATTTAATCCAATTAAATTAAGCCAAAACCACCTATTATTACATACTTACAATTACCATAATATCCTCAAATGGTAGAGATAATTATGATTTTACAATTAAGCCCTTGTGTAATTATTGAATTAATCCAATTAGGTCAAAGTAAATAATCAATGTTATCCAATAACACTTGATTATCTTAGTTGATAATTATAATATCAAATATTATCTTTTATCAAAATTAATCGGCTTCCCAAGTGCTCAACAAGTACACTTCATATTGGGACTCTCTAAGTTTAGACACGTTTGTCATGTAAGTCTAACTAATATGTACGTAATTCGTCCACCTCTGAATTCGCGAAGAACACGAATGACCTTTCTGAACTATACAAGTCGAGGTCATCACATATGCTTAACAATCCATCCGTCGTAGGCTATCCGAGTTATGCTCAGGAAATATAGAATTCTTTGTAACATCCCCGATCCGGGAGATGCTACCGGCAGAGGATAGACCGTACTAACCCCATAAGCCTCAGACTCTGATAACTGCTATTCTTATCTCATACATATATGAACTCATTTAGGGGACCATAGCCCAAATCATCGACCATGTATGCATAATACTCTTACTATTAAGTACTCTGATTTCAATACACATTTCAACAATAGTAATAACTTATGTAATGCGATGAACATATGACTATTACTGTATAACAAATATGTTACAAGGAACTCTCTGACTTTGACTGAACTGGATTGGACTTAATCCCTCACTTGATTTGGTGGACCAACTCCCTAGTGACTTCCATTAGTATCCGTCCTCCCGAGCTCGTCCTCCGAGTATACCTGTAAAATAAGAAAATTGGGAGTGAGGGGGGGTTAGACCGTTGTACGATCTTAGTGAGTGGATGAAAACTGAAATAATATTATAAAAATATTTGGCTGAAAATCCAAGAAACGAATTTATATGAAAACTCTTTTCTATCTGAAAACTCCCGACTTCTTTCCGAAAATCTATTTTGAACTTTTTCTGTAAAAACTTATCCTTTCTAAAGGTTTCTTGTAAAACTGTTTTATTTCTGAAAACTTTCTTTTCTAAAAAATTTCTCTGAAAACTGCATCTGAAAACTATTGCCGAAAACTGTATCTATCTCTGAAAACCTGACGTATGGGGGCGTTACTGTTGGACAATTATGACCCATAGCATCACTATTTGTACAGAACATGGTGTTGTTGTACAAATTAACTATGTGACAAAGGAAATTGCTCTTTTATCATTTGTAATTATATTACAAAGATATATAAATGATAAAAGTCCATATGATTAGTTCCGAATTAATAAGACATTAGACAGTATTAATCCACAAAGGTTTAATCATTAAATATCCCTAGTCGTAGTATTATCGAGACTGGACATCGATAATACGGAATAGACTAGTATTGCACTTATTCTCGTTGTGGGAGCATAACGACATAGTTCTCATATATTTAAGTATTGGATACTTATGCAAGTATGGTAGAAGGTTGTGTTTACCGATGGTACGGGAACAACTTTGCTATGGATAGACCCCTCAGAATCCCATTGGTAGTATGACTATATGTCTATGGGAATCCGAATCAGGGTAGGTGTATTTGGTCTTATGTTGAGACTTGCATCGCTAATACTTGCGACAATCAATATAATTTGGTTTTGGTCGTCCGGGGCTTTAACAGGTTCTGTGTACGCCTCTTATCGGTATATTGAGAATCCTAGTGTATTGGGTGTGATGTCAAGTTGGAAGTATCACTCCAGTCATATGGAGATGATGATCACGCAGGATACGGAACTAGTACTCTTTAGTATTGCGGTCACCGGGATAATATGACTAGGTCATGATTATCCGATTATAGAGACTAGTTACCAGAGATCTGATATGTGCTTCGTACGGGGAAGACATAATTCCAGCCCCAGGCCTAGCATGTGACATCCGATACTGGATCGTAATACGCAATACTACGTATACTACGCCTGACAAAGATTATATATTCCTTAAAAGAATATTTCTGGAGAATTGGGTAGGCATGGTGCTTTGCTAGAAGCCAACCATGTCTTGTAAATCGGTAAGAACGTGGTACCGGGTACGCACGTGTTCGGATAGCCTGACGATCAGATTTACTGCCAACATATCAAGGGATCTCCTGGGTCGCTTCCCGAAGATTCACCGATGACGTATGACTCGACTATAATTAATCTGGGATTAATTAGAAGAGAGAGAAAATTATTCTAGGATTAATTACGGAGAATTTTATCTGGGATAAAATTCAATTAATAAAGAGAGAACGATTAATTTGGAATTAATCGATAAAATAATATATTTGATATATTAAATGAAATTAGATTTCATAACGGAATTAAAATTAGATTTTAATTCGGGTTAACGAATTAATTTAGAATTAATTCGCAAGCGACTTTAACAGTAATTTTGCTAGGCATAATTATTTAATTAAATTTGATTTAATTACGTTGCAACAGAAAATTCGTTAATTCGGAATTAACGAACTCGAGCTCGGAATGTGTTTGCGGGCCCACTCAGATTTTGAATTAAAATAGGTCCCGCACAAGTCACATCACATGTCATTCTTATCATTTTATGTTGATGGAGTTTGGTATTTGGTGATGACTTACCAAACACTCAACTTTGAAAAGGTGATGGACTTTTTACCAAATCTTGATTTGGTATATGGTTTTGATTTTTGGAAAATCATCACACACTTCACTCATTTTTCTTTTCTCTCATCTCCATGCCTCGGGCGTGAACTTCATCATCTTCCTCTCTTCTCTTGGCTTGGCCGAGAGTCACACAAAGCAAAAGGAAGTTCTGTTGCAAAATATTCTAAGTGCTAGCATGCAAATGAATCATACAATGTGATAGGGAAACCTTTCCATGAGTTTGGAATTCAAGAAACATGCTTGGAAGCTCAACATACATCAAAGGAGAAGCTTGGAGCAACTTCAATAGAGGTAAAAGTTTTGTTGTCTACACATCCTTAGCCGATCAAAGTGAGTATTTTCCGCTACTTTACTTTACTTATTCACATTTTTTATAATTAATGATCTTGGTTATTGTTCTTAGAGAACCCAACAATGGTATCTTGAGCCTAAATTAAGCATGAAATATTTTAGGGTTCTTAATCTTGAATTTGGGTATTTTTGATTTGAGCATGATTTGATCAAATTATTTGTTTGAGTATGCTTACTTATTGATAACTTAGAGTTATGTATGATCAATTTGATGAAAAATTAATTGGATTAATTTTCCCCAAAAATGTTGGCTTGAACGAATACATAAGGACCCTTGTAGGTCATGGTGATTTTGATTTTAGACCATTGGAGGTGTTTAAAACGCTTGGATATATTGATTTGTGACTTAATTGGATTGAAATCAAAATTGATGAAAAAATATCCATATTGTCGTGAGCCTAGGAGAGCATGTGGATTAATTTTTCTTCAATTTATGTTGGACATAAGTTGATTAATTAAAGCATGATTAATTAGTGTAATTGGTGTTTTGGAAATATTAATTTAACTAATTAATTATGGCTATACACTTTAATTAATTAAATTGTGAAATTTGGAATATTAGAATTTAATTAATTGGGCTTAATTTCGAATTGGGCTAAAAATTTTGTATTTTGGCTTAATGGGCTTGGTTGGGCCAAGTTTGTTTTAGGATAATTGGTTCAATCCAATGGGCCTAACACCATTTCCATAAAGTCCAATTATGATTATTGGGCCTTTAAAAATTTAATTGGGCCTAATGGGCCAAAATTAATTTTGTGGCAAATGGTGATTCCTTAAATGGGCTTTGGTTCCCAAAGCCTATGCCTTATGAATTAATTAAAAGCCTATTGGACTTTAATAAAAATTGACATTGGATGTTAATTGGGCTTTGAGACCCATTAAGATTAGATTTAGAATCTAAGTCGCAAAGGCACATTAAAAGTGTAATTATTTAATTTGGAATTAAATATAGAATTAGTATTGAATACAAATTAAATTAGATTTAAATTGTAGTTCGATATAATTCAAGAATTTGTACTTTAAGTACTTATTCTTAAACGAGTTGGACTCGCGCAAATCAAATCGTTGTTTGAACATTGGATGGTCATTAATTAAAGATTAATTAATTGGATTAGATTGATTGATAACATGCTTTATGTGAATACATGGATGTGATTTATGAATAATGTATATCGGATGGATATTAGATGGGTGAGGGCAATTTTGGAAATTTTTGTAATAAATTTAGAATTTATTAAATTGGACCTGCTTATCCAGCCTTTATCTCTCGATTCTTTGTAATTCTCTTCTCACCTCTTCCCCTCAATGTAAATGAGGTTTCTTTAGAAGTATTATGTAATTGGGTAGAAGTTAGAATTGTGCTAGCCGGGGAGAGGAAATGGAGTGATTTGTTTTAGGAACAATTTGTGAGATATCCATCCGCATATCATTATTAATTTATTTATCGCCCCTTATTGTGCTTTTAGAATGCATGTTTAAGGGTGTATGATGAGACCAATCAAAGATAATTAATTGATTGCCAATTACGCGAAACAGCCTCAACAAATATTAAGCGTTTTCCTTCCATTGAGTGATTCTCTCTCAAGATCCAAGATTGGCCCTGGATGTGTTTGAATCATGAAGGCTTTGTTCCATATCGCATGTCTTGTCCAAGTTGTGATTTGTTGGCCAAATTCAAGATCACTTCTTGTCCATCGATATTGATTACGAAGCTTTCCAAAGTCAATGGGTCCCGCTTAACTGGAATCATTAAGTTTGTTGTGCCAAAGACAAGGCTTAGTTGATTCAGAGGAAAAGGTTAGGCAATATATTGGATATATTGGCATATATTGGATATATGTTTCAGACTTGGATGTCCACCTACTGGATCTAGGAATTTGATGAGATCCAATTGATCAAAGAGATCTACCTAGTTAAGTTTCATACAATTTGTTGGCCAAAGTCAAGGTTGTGTGTTATTTAACGGGATCCTAGCCCACTAGGAAATAGGTTTCCCGAGTTCTCCACAGAGGGTTAGAGGCTCGTCGAAAAATAGTGGGAGGCAAGTATTAAATTGCAATTTCGTTTAGATACTTGCCAAAACGCGCTCATTTCATTTTTCGTCATTTTTATTATAAATATATTAGTTGGACTAATATTTAATTGTTGTTTTAATTGAACAGTTGGACTGTATTCAAATTACTTCATTTATAGTTGATTATATAATTAGATTATAGTAATCAATATATTTGAATTTAACTAATCAAATTATAGTTGATTATATAGTTAGACTATAGTAATCATTATATTCAATTGTACCCAAAATCGTTGATTGGATAGTTAGACTATTGGAATCAAGATAATTGAAAGATTAGCGTTAAATGACATAATCCTAGGTGAAAATGTCTTTAAACGGCTTTAATTTTCAGATTGGGAATAGAACCTCAGGATAGTCCTAAGAACTAAGAAGTTATTCTATTTGATAGAGTGACATCTCGGGCCTGAGCCCTGAATTAAGCAAATAGTGGAGTATAAGTTTTGGAAAACTCATGGTGATGATAACTTTAGTGCTCAATCCGTTATGCTTACCGTAATGACTCTTTAATTCCGTCGTCTGAATTAAGGATTAGATCCTTATACCATGATGATGAAATTAAAGGATCTTCATAGATCTAACCTTAGATCTTAGAAATACAAATTACAAAAGAAGCTCTTTCGCTCGCGTATGTCAGAGGGTACATCTGTCGAACACTAGGTGTCACAGATGATTGCTGACGTCAATCAGCTAGGTTAGTTGGGCATTACCTATGTGGCCGATACTACCAAAGATTTGATTTTATAGTCTCTACCCGAATGTTGGGGTAGGTTCAATATGAACCAAGAGAAAAACTCTTAGAGAGTTGATGGCTATGCTTAAGGAAGAAGAGCCAGAGCTTCTATAATGGGCAAAGGCAAAATCATCAGTCTTCTAGGAAGACAAAGGACGTATCCAAGATTTCTACCTAAAATGTTGCAAACGATGTCACTGAAGCGTGACTGCCGTATGGACAAGGCAGACATGAAGGAAGTGAAGGCGGGGCAAGGCTCCGACTTCAATTATGTTTGTCATAAACATGTTCACTATTAGTTTCAAAATTGGATTTTTTGATACTAGATGTAGTACATAAATATGTACTGATGTGCATAATCTGCTGATGAGCAGGATACTGACTTCAGATGAGATCAACCTACGAGTCGGAAACGGGACGAGAGTTGCTGTTTTAACTGTAGAAACCTAAGTTTTGGAACTGCCCTTGGGGCATGTACTTAAATTTGGAAACTATTATAATGTACCTAGTTTGACAAGAAACATTATCTTTATATCTTAGTATAACCCATTTGTGGGTATACATTTATATTCTATAACACTAAGTGTTTTGTTTATAAAGATGACATTGAGATAAAAACATTAGATGTGAATAACAGTATTTATATTTTGAATATAAATGAATCTCAAACATATAACATGACAAATAAATAGCTCATACTGAGTTAATCAGATGAGACTTATTTGTGGCATTGTTTTCTGGGACACATTAACAAGACTCGTATATCCACACTTTCGAAGAGTGGATACTAGGACGGATTTGATTCTAATTCAAATAATGTCTACGAATCTAGTTTATTAGGCAAAGTGCCTAAGATACCTTTTACTTGGTAAAAGTGCAAATGCCATCGATCTGTTACCCCTCGTTCATTGTGATGTAAGTCGGCCCATGTCTAGCTAGGATAGAGGTGGACATGAATACTTCGTAACCTTTACGGATGTGGCATCATGTTACAGTTATGTGTATCTTATGAAACACAAGTCAAGAACTTTTGAGTAATTCAAAGAGTTTCGACACGAAGTAAGAAGACAGACCTGTAAAAGTATTAAAACTTTACGGTCGGACCATGATGGAAAATACTTAAACATATGAGTTTCAAGATCACTTGAAAGAGTATGGTATTCTTTCACAGTGGACTCCTACCGAGACAGCTCAATTTGACGGTGTGTCCGAACAGACAAACTGAACTTTGTTGGACATGGTAATGTTAATGATGAGTCGCTCTGAGCTACCAATTTCCTTCTCAGGAAACACATTAAACAGTGCAATACTTATTTTGAATAAGGTTCCGTGAAAATCTGTTAGACAGACTTCATATTAGATATGAACAGGAAAGAAATTGGGTTTTCTCATTCCTAAAGATTTGGGAATGCTGGGCATATGTTTGGATGATACGAAACTAGAACCCAAAATCGTATAAGTGCCTATTTGTAGGTTATCCTAGGGAAACCAAAGTATAGTACTTATTCAACTCACAAGAGAACAATGTAATTATTGCTCTCCATGCGGTTTTCCTAAGAGGAATACCTATATGTAGTGGTAAGTGAAGGAAAGTAAAACTCGATGAAAATCAGAGTAATACTGTTCTAGGCACCGATTCCTTAACGGAACACAAACAGTTCAACAGGGATGAAACTGTACCATAATCTTCGAATACACAAGAACCGCGTAAGTCAGAGAGAGTCAAAAAACAACCTAAGAGGTATGGGTTTCTGATCTCACCTCATAAAGATGTCAATCTTATTGAGGAACACGAACCGGCTACGTATAAGGAAGTGATACAAGGTATCGACTCCCTATTATGGCAAAGTGTCATGATGTCCAAAATGGATTACATGTATACCAACCAAGTTTGGATATTGGTTGATGTACCGGAAGGCATTATGCCTATTGATACTATATGAGTCTTCAAGGAACACATACATGGATGGCAACATATAAATGTACATAGCTAGGCTTGTACAGAAAAGGTATCGTCATCAACACGGTGTCGATTACGACGAAACCTTTTAACCGTTGCCATGATTAAATCCATTTGTATAATGCTTTCTAATGATGCATGTTTCATTTATGAAATATGGCAGCTGAACGTCAAAGACGCTTTCCTTAAACGGAAACTTTTTGGAGGATGTTTACAACATCCTGATGGTTTTGTCATACCGAAACATGCAAACTAGGTTTGCAAGTTAAATCGATCCATTTATGGATTGAAGCAAGCATTACGTTCTTGGAACTAACATTTTGATAATTCTTGTGTATATAAGAAGGTAAGTGGGAGCACACTGACAATGATTGTCCTATATAATGATGACATATCATTTCTTGGAAATGACATTCCCATAATATAATCGGTGAAAGCTTGGCTTTCATGAAAATTCTCCGTAGACTACTTGGGAGATGCAACCTTTATTCTAGGAATTATTCTAGGAATAAGGATCTAGTGGGATAGATCTAAAAGTTGTTGGCACTCTCCGAGAACTCGTACATTGAAAAGATGTACGTGACCTGGTGTCTCATAGGCTTTGAGCATATAGAGTCATAATCGGGCCGATCCAGGTGATGGTCACTGGATTGATGTTAAGAACATCCTTAAGTATCTTAGACGAACTAATGATGCTTTCTTATACATGGAGAAGGAGAACTTGAAGTGACTGGGTTCACCATTGCAAGTTTCCTAACCGATAAAAACGACTATAGGTCGTAATAAGGGTACTATATAGTTTGAATAGTGGAATAGTGAGCTGAAAATAATCCAAGCAAGATAATGTTGCCGAATAAACAACAAAACCAGAATATTGTTGCAACTGAGGCAGCAAAATAAGCAATTTTAGATCTGTAAAATTCATAATTAGATTAGGAGTAGCTATGTTAGCAGCTGAGCTAGGATTCAGTACAGGCTAAAGAATTAATGGTCTCAGCAATGATCCAAATATATACTTCAACTATTTCATCTGATTCGTCGAATCATACATCGTGGCGATGTGATGATCGAATAAATCGCATCAGATGATAACAAAGCAAATCCGCTGACAAAAGCTTTTTCTAAGCAGAAGTTTGAGCGACCCGTACATAGTTCAGGTGTAGGACACTTGAGTGATTGGCTATAGGCCAAGTGGGAGATTGTTGGACAATTATGACCCATAGCATCACTATTTGTACAGAACATGGTGTTGTTGTACAAATTAACTATGTGACAAAGGAAATTTCTCTTTTATCATTTGTAATTAGATTACCAAGATATATAAATAATAAAAGTCCATATGATTAGTTCCGGATTAATAAGACATGAGACAGTATTAATCCACTAAGGTTTAATCATTAAATATCCATACTCGTAGTATTATCGAGACTGGACATCGATAATGCGGAATAGATTATATTGCACTTGTGCGCGTTGTGGGAGCATAACGACATAGTTCTCATATATTTAAGTATTGGATACTTATGCAAGTGTGATAGAAGGTTGTGTTTACCAATGGTACGGGAACAACTTTACTCTGGATAGACCCCTAAGAATCCCATTGGTAGTATGACTATATGTCTATGGGAATCCGAATCAGGGTAGGTGTATTTGGTCTTAACCTGAGACTTGCATCGCTAATACTTGCGACAATCAATATACTTTGGTTTTGGTCATCCGGGGCTTTGACAGGTTTTGTGTACGCCTCTTCTGGGTATATTGAGAATTGTAGTGTATTGGGTGTGATGTCAAGATGAAAGTATCACTCCAGTCATATGGAGATGATGATCACGCAGGATACGAAACTAGTACCCTTTAGTACTGCAATCATCGGGATAATATGACTAGGTCATGATTATTCGATTATAGAGACTAGTTACCAGAGATCTGATATGTGCTTCCTACGGGGCAGACACAATTCCAGCCCCACGCCTAGCAAGTGACATCCGATACTGGATCGTAATACACAATATTACATATACTACGTCTGACATAGATTATATGTTCCTTAAAAGATTATATCTGGAGAATTGGGTAGGCACGGTGCTTTGCTAGAAGCCAACCATGTCTTGTAAATCGGTAAGAACGTGGTACCGGGTATGCACGTGTTCGGATAGTCCGACGACGGTATTTACTGCCAATATATCCAGGGATCTCATGGGTCGCTTCCGAAGATTCACCGATGATGTATGACTCGACTATAATTAATCTGGGATTAATTATAAGAGAGAGAAAATTAATCTAGGATTAATTACGGAGAATTTTATCTGGGATAAAATTCAATTAATAGAGAGAGAACGATTAATTTGGAATTAATCAATAAAATAATATATTTGGTATATTAAATGAAATTAGATTTCATAACGGAATTAAAATTAGATTTTAATTCCGGCGAACAAATTAATTTAGAATTCATTCGCAAGCGACTTTAATAGTAATTTTGCTAGGCATAATTATTTAATTAAATTTGATTTAATTACGTCGCAACGGAAAATTCGTTAATTCGGAATTAACGAACCTGAGCCCGAAATGTGTTTACGGGCCCACTCAGATTTTGAATTAAAGTGGGCCCTGCACAAGTCACATCACATGTCATTCTCATCACTTTATGTTGATGGAGTTTGGTATTTGGTGATGACTTACCAAACACCCAACTTTGAAAAGGTGATGGACTTTTTACCAAATCTTGATTTGGTATATGGTTTTGATTTTTTGAAGATCATCACACACTTCACTCATTTTTCTTTTCTCTCCTCTACATGCCTTGGGCGTGAACTTCATCATCTTCCTTTCCTCTCTTGGCTTAGCCGAGAGTCACACAAAGCAAAAGGAAGTTTTGTTGCAAAATATTCTAAGTGCTAGCACACAAAGGAATCATACAGAGGTGATAGGGAAATGTAGTAACACAGAAATTGGGCGACGCATCCTGTTCCGGGCTCGCGGCCCGGTTGGGAGTACGGAGTAGCCCGCGGGGGACTAAATTGGAGAATGATGGAGTCGCCACCCGGTGTGAACCGGGACAAAGATTTAAGGTCGCACTCACCCCTCGCAAGGGAAGACCTCAAACCATTGGGTTCGGAATGGTCCCTTACTTATGCCACTTGTAATAAAATGATTTGTGCAATAATCTAACCAAGCCTAAGCAACATATTTCCAAGGATAATTTACTCCTAAGTTCGCATGCATAAGTACAAAGCTCATATCTAAGTTTGTATATAACACATTTTTCATGTTTGCATACAACCTATTTGCATATAATCTATGTCCGAATTTGCATGCATAAAGGTAAATTAACATACGGAAAGCATACAACTTAATAAGCACATTGTACTCATACATGTGGGGAATACAGATAAATGGCAATTGCACAATCATGCGTAATAAAGAGGAGCAATCAGGTTCGTAATACAAGGGATAACTAATAGGGCAATTATGCATAAAGTATGGTGAAAAAGACTCAGTTCAGTTTGTGCGCGTTCGGGTAGCGTTCATAAACGCGTTCGAATGGTAAACAGAAGGTTCGCGTTCGTGTAGCGTTTGAGAACACATTCGAACAGGACCAGACCTGATATATGATAAAACAAAGAAAATATGTGCTCATTCGTGCAGCGTTTGTAAAACGCGTTCGAACGGTAAACAGAAGGTTCACATTCGTGTGGTGTTTGAGGACGCGTTCGAACGGACCAGACCTGATGCATGATAAAACTATGAAAGTGCGTGCGCATTCGAGTAGCGTCCGAGAACGCGTTCGAACGGTAAACAGAAGGTCGCATTCGTATAGCGTTCGAAAACGCATTCGAACGGAACCAGACCTGATGCATGCAACACATACATAGACAAACAAATACACAATGTAGGACCTCACGTGCCTGATTAAACTCATTCCCATCCAATCATGTGTACCTCGCCCGGCACGGCAAAGCATCGTGGTAAACGATTTTAACCCCTCGAAATAGAGGACCTTTAATCGCACTTACTAAGCCCATGAGCTAATAACACAATGCATATAGGAAATAAAGACAACCATATCGGACTTCGTATACCCGATTGAACACATCTCACATTCAACCAAATATACATCATCTGGCGCGGCAAAGCATCGTGGTAAAGGATTTTAACCCCTCGAAATAGAGGACCTTTAATTCGACTTACTAAGCCCATGCGCTAATAACACAATGCATATAGGAAATAAAGACAATAATATCGGACTTCGTATACCCGATTGAACACATCTCACATTCAACCGAATATACATCATCTGGCGTGGAAAAGCATCGTGGTAAAGGATTTTAA
>SKCR01048351.1:0-37482 GCA_019454045.1 Zanthoxylum bungeanum | reverse complement strand
TTTCGAACATTGACATATATTTTTGAAATTGTAGATCAATTTTAATAATGAATAAATGAAGATAATTATTTTTGTAAATTTTCCATCTTTATACACACCTTCTATTTCTCTATATCTCTCTTTTATTCATTTTTTAAACAAAAATTTTTAATTTTAATGATTCTAAATTTTTATTGGACAATATTGCAAATAAAATATAATTATGGGTTTGCTTGCCATACACTCCCCCCCAACTTAAATATAATCCTGTCTTTTTCCAGCTAGCTTGGCATGCCAGCCAAGCTTTTACTTTTCAGTTTTCACATGATTAGTGGTCCAATCTCTTCCACCCACGTGTCCCTATCAACATGGGTGATTCCATGTACATGCATCCATGTAATATTATCCATGATATGATGACATGCTTGAAACAACCATGATGTCGTGATACATATTGGGCCACGTGGAAGGTGGTTATTGGGTGGAGCTTCTATTTGTAAAAGACAATAACAGGCCAACGACCCTCTGTAGCTTTTGTCTTTATCGGGTCAACGGTTCAGCATTTTTGGTGAGCTTAATTAATGACTTTTAAACTGCGGGACCCTGTACAATGACCTTTTTTTTCAATGAAAGATTTAATTAAATAAAACATTATAATATATATATATATATGGTTATTTTTCTACCCGATTATAACTTAATAAATCTTAAAACTCAAATCTAATTATAACGAAGTCCAACAACATAAAAACTACATACTAATTCTTTTTTATAATTAGTTTGATCATAAATCGGATTCACTTTAATCAATTAAAAATAATGAAAGATTTTAGACCTGAATATCTCACATTTATTATTGTTGGTGAATACATGAGTCTTAATTATATAAAAATAATAATGTAGATAATATAAACCATTTATATCAATCTAATATTGCAGCAAATCTTTTTGAAGAAAAAACATTTCACATTGTAAATTTCATTATTAAATTAATTCAATGGGTATATAATCATTGTTTTTTATTAATATTGGCATATCATTAGTAAAATCGACAAAATCAGTGATTGAATCAAAAAATTTCATGAATCTATGATTAGATTGGTTAAATTGATAAAATCGATTGACGTTATAAATAATTTATAAATTACACAATACGTATAAACAATACAATCATTAATTTTAATAATTTCTAATATCAAAATAAAATGATTTGCACTAAAAAAATGATTTGAACTTTACTTACCCTCTTAATTTAAAAAAACACCAAAATCGGACTGGTTCCCCATCGATTTTGAAGGATTTTTTGATCAAACTCATGACTGGTTTACGATCCGATTCGTCCGACTGGTCCAATTTTTAGAAACAATGCTAAGGAGTAATCCTAAAATTCTATATGTTTTTTGAGATTGAAAAAAAGAGCAAATTTTAAAAACGGAAATATTTTGATATGTTGAGAATCCTTTATGATAATCATCCACCACTAAAGCGTATTCTTATTGAAATTTCATCCTATTGCTCTCAAGAAACACTCGCGAATGAACATCTAAATAAGTGACTCCCATTGACAACCTAACTTAATTTGTCTTCAAACAATGTCAATAAAATTTTAAACAAAATAAAAAAAGAAAAAAAAAAAGAGAGGATATTTCTAAGCAAACCAAAACAAGAACTGCATCAAGACATGAATGAAGTACATGGATACAAAAACGATGAATATAAACAGTTCTAATGAAGCTGGCCTTTTCGGATGTGTAATAAAAAAACCCTAAAGACATTACTAATTCCTTATATGCAGGACACAAAACTAATTCTTAACCATGGAATTTAAAAGATGATTCCATAGTTTCCGCGGATTGGGTATTTAAGTTTGTAAAATCATCGTCAATGCATAGGCATATATATAATAAACTGTCTTCCGAAACTACACAGAAGTTACCTGTGAGTCTCAGTGTGAACTGTTCCCATGCTCGAGAAGACTTTCTGTGTTGCAACTGCTTCCCCAGGCTCTCTCTTTCCACATCTGCTCCACTTCCTGAAATGTCAATCCTTGAGTTTCCGGAACAAAGACAATCACAAACGCGACTGCAAGTACAGCAATGCCAGCAAGAATCAAGAAAGTGGCTCCGGTACCCACTGCATCAGCGATTGAAAGGAAGGTTTGGGCAACGATCAAGTTTGAGATCCAATTCACAGTGGCTGACATACCCCCACATATCCCACGGAATTGCTCGGGATACACCTCAGAGTTCACGGTCCATGGTACAGGTCCCATTCCAGGTGCGAAGAAAGCGATATATAGGGCTAACCCAATGACTGCAATCCAACCATATACTCCATTTGAAGAAGCAGATGATCCAGCGAAGAATGCCCAAGAGAGTAAGATAAGGGATACAATAACACCAGCTAAGCTAGAGAGGGCTAACTTTTTCCTTCCAAAATGGTCAATAAGATAAATTCCAACAATTGTTCCAGCTGCATTTGTAGCTGCAACAGCAAGAGATAGGAGAAGCGCTAGCTGGTTGGATTGGAAACCAGCCATTTGGACAATTGTCGGGCTGTAGTACATGACGGTATTGATACCAGTGAACTGCTGAAATGCCTGCATTATCACAAAATTATGAGTCACAATCTAATACTGGCATTCTGCACGAATCCTAATGTCATTCACCAAAACAAATAGAGAGCACAAGCTATATCTAGATTGCTTTCAGGTAGTAAATGTAGGAGTTAGACAGGTGGCTGGTCAGGCAAGGCAAAGGAAAATTGTCGGCATTTCGGTGGCAACGAAAATACAATCCACCCACTTCCAAATAAATATGTACTCAAATGTGCCCTCAAGTGTCTCTGTATTAGAAACTGATGAAACCTTTTTCCTTCAGAGAAAAATACGAACCTGAACTAAACAACTCAAGGAAGTTATGATGACAAAATTTAGAAGTGTTGTCTCCAACCTACTCTGGCTAGAGTATTTCAGTTCACTCTAAAATTGGTAAATGTTTCAAATTCTTCAACTCCCTCTTCGTTATTAATAGCCCAAAACAGAAATCTGGTCAAATCCTAAGTCAACGGTCCCCTATAATATCTAATTCTTTTTTTTCTTTATGTTATTTAATGTGTAAATGAAGACTGGAGTTGTATTCTTTTAGTGCATTTTAGCCCAAGGCATCTCAAACTTTTGTTTTTCACTTTTTTCCGTCAGAAGCTCCAGAGTTGATACCAGTCAAATAAGTTCAATTTATTTTACTGTTATATGTCCTACTTTGTTTTTCGGGAAATGCTCTCTGGTCCCTATTTTTTTTTATAACTATCCATTAGGTTCCTAATTTTTCATAATTATCCATCAGGCCCCTACTATTCTAACAGTAAAGGCTTGGTGTTGCATTATGTACCATTAATGTTAGAACAATAGTAGAGATAACAATTAAGACGTCCCGTCCTGTCCCGATTATGATTAGAGACGAAAAATTATCCAGAATACTGATCGCTTTTTTGAATTGGAATAAAAAAATCGAAAGATAAAAGCTAGGACATTTTAAGCAAACTTCAAATTTCATTGGTAGTCAGCAGGTCTCTAAAGGTTTGTTCTTAGTTGCATTAGAAAAGGTAGATCATTTTTTCCAATCACATAACCCACCTAAACCATGGACATTGTCCCAACCACAAACTTGTATTTGAGAGTCATCATATTGGGGCTTGTGTTGAAGAAGAAGAAGATGAGTGATAAATTGAAACAGAATTCTACCCAGGAGGAAATTTTTTAAAAAAAGGCTAATATATATGTTGATGACCGGAATTAGCAGCATAAAAGTAAGTGAAATAATGATGATAGAACAAAGTCATGATAGAAACAATGGCATAAATATTGCTTAAAGAGACTAGGGCGTTTCCATAAAACTTAATCTGATCTTCATACCTGAAGTCCAGCCCCAGCTATAAATGCAAGTCTGATTTCTCTGGATTTAAAAACATCCAAGTATCTGACAGTATTCTTTTTCCGGCTTTCTTCCTCTAAAGCAGCTGAAAGGTGATCAATTTCATCTTCTAACCGAGCAATGTCATAAATCTTAGAAAGAACCAAAATGGCCTTCTCTTTATCATTCTACACATGAATGGGTATTAATACGGTAATATGCCCAAAAAAAGAGAGCTCATGACAGAACCTATCGAGGATGATAGATAACCTCTGTACCTTCATGAAAAGCCATCTGGGAGACTCTGGCATAAAAAGCATTAAGACGAACTGAATGATAGCTGGCACGGCTGATACTCCAAGCATCCATCTCCATGTTCCTGGGACCTGTCAAAGTATCATAGATGTCATAAAGCTACACAAAACGAAGTATGAAAACCTTCAAATCCGAGAATGTAAGACCTATGATGGTCTAAATGATGCTCAGAAAGCTAAAGTATTCTCAAAGACAACCATCATCCAACTATGCTCTATCTCACTATAAAGTCTCTCAACCTAGAATCATCAGAGCCTTAAATATTTACATCTTAAGATTGAACTAACCGGCCAAACTTCCCTACTTGGTAATACAGATTGGTGGAACCAATCTATTTCTATAATTTAATTTGGCAAATAAAGATCTCGGAATTACCAACATTACATTTTCAGTTACGACAAATACATTAATTTTGTAAAACCTAACTCCAAATGGGGCACTGGATCAAGTCATTCAGCAAAAGCTTCTACTTTTCGGAAGCATGCTGACAAATAAGGGGAAAAAAGAGAGAGGATTTTAATCAAAATTTTTAATAGATCAGTACAGAAAATTGGAATACAACAAGTATTCTAACTAACCAAACTACATTATGCATTGCCTATTAATGCTTGAAAGTAGCAATTCCATGTATTCTTTCAGAATAACCAGAAATAAGTTTTAGAATTGAGATTTGAGACACAAATTAAGAGGACCAACAAAGTGTGACCTTTGTCAGGACTCAAGACAGAAAATTTTTTCCATGGTGGCGGAGAAACATAAAAGCTGCCAAAGCCGGAACATGAGAGCTGCAGGAAAGTAAAATTTGAGATGTTGGGAACGTAAGATATTTGAAAGAAAGGAGAGAAAATCAACCGAGGTATAATTTAAAAGGATAAGGAAATACTTAAAATTAAAGCCTTAGATACCGTTACCCAAATGTGAGGCAGTCAGCATCAGATTTACAGCATCATCAAACACTTGGGACATGGTATAAAACAAGGGAAAGCACTTCCTCACAGACACAGTCAATCAATTACCCTCAATGAGCCATGTAGACTCTAGAGAGGATTAATAATAAGATACACAAAAGTACTGGGCAGAAGGGCCAGAAAAAAGTTTTATGAAACCAAAAATCAGTGAAAATTTTGTATTAAATTTAGGTTAATATAACCCTACTCAAGATAATAAGTTTTGAAAACTTGTGAATTATGCTACTAGGATTCTTATCACAAAAAGATAAAATAAATAAAACTAGAATTCAAAAAGAAATTAACTACTGTTTTTTGCTTCCAAGAAAACAAAACGCTTGTTTGCTTTGTATACTTTACAACGGGAAAGAATGAGAGCTAAACAAATTGCACATTACTTGAAAAAGAGTTTTTCAAAGAAAAGCTTTGAGACTTATTTTGCAAGTCACTTTCATCTGTTTTTTCCCTAAACAATTAAAAGCATGCAAATGTTATTTCTCTCTAATATGAGAATTATACTAAAATAATGAAGACATATATAACATGGTGGTGCCTCTTCAAAACTGCAGAAGTGAAACCTTACACCAGCTGAGATGTATAAGGAGGATGGGTATGACACAGTTTTCCCTGCAAGGACTTTTGTGGTAAAATAGAAGTACAGTCCTAGCAATCCATCACTTAAATTGCCAACTGATATTACTTCATGAAAAAGATAATACTTCCAACTACTGAGTTTTAAGGAAAAACTCCAAAGCAGAAAGCAACAAAACTCATACCAAAAGAGATTTAAAGAAAGTAGAAGAGGGACCATGAATATACCATTCAATGATTCAAATGAAAATTTATCCCAATCTGCGAGAGATTACCTGTTAGTCTGTTACGTTTATTTTTCTAAAACCTTCTCTTTTGTAAAAATGTATTCGCTGTAGCTTTTCAATGGAGCTTCTTAAAAGCAAGACCCATATATATATATAAGAATAGAAGGTAAATCCATCTTTTCATCGGCTGATATAGCTATAACAGAGACTCAAATCCCACAAAAGTTTTTTTATTGCAGGACATCTTGTTGTATCTACACAAGTATTGCAAGTTATGAAAGCAAAGCAAACAGTTAAGCAAGGTAAAACTGACCTCTGTAAAAGCAAGATTTATGAGGTAGGAAAGAAACTGCCCACCGGTTATCATAAGTACGTTTGTGCTCACTAGTCCACCCCTTACTTCTGAAGGGGATGCTTCAGCAATATATACCGGAGCTGTAACAGATGCTATACCCACACCCAAGCCAACTAAAAGCCGTCCCAATATGAGAACATATGGATCTGGAGCAGCAGCCATGATAATTGCTCCAGCAGTAAAGATAACATCAGCAAGAAGAGTAGCTTTCTTACGTCCATAAGCATCATTAATCCAACCCCCTGATGCAGCTCCAACAATTGCACCAACCAAGGCCATGCTCACAATTGTTTCCTGATAACTCGGAAAAATTTGGAGTTAATAACATTAAACAAAATTATCATGGAAAAAACTTTTGAGAAACTTTATCTCCTCCTCTCTGCCCCTCTCTCCACAACACCATAAATACATCATCATGCAATCCGCGATAAGCCCCCTCACCTCCCTCTTTCCGTTTCACCAAAAGAATTATCCCATATACCCCCACTACAATGACTGGTATTCGAGTGCTATCACAACCATCAAGACCAATGCCTGTTTCTCCACATAAGCACAGACTCTTAAGTATGGATTGTTTCTTTTTTCCTTTTTTGTTTAATTTACTATCCATAACCCTTTTCAGGAACCGAATTATATATTCACACATAACATAGAAAGCTAAAATAGAACTTTACTCAGCTTGTTACCTGCAGGAAACTACTCTGATTTACCACCTCGAACTCATCTTTTATGTACAGAAGGGCTCCTGATATGACACCTGCAACCAAAAAAAAAAAAAATTGCTGAAGAAACATTTTAAGACTAAACTCAAATGTTGATACAAGATCACATTAGTGCTATCTCCTGATAAATCAGCGACTGCACTGATAGGATCATTGGGAGCATGATTTTACTCGTAAGGCAGGCCAATAGAATATCCAGAGTGCACTTAGGGTCTGTTTGGTTCAACGGAGGGGAGGGGAGGGGAGGGAATAAATTTTAATTAAATATGTGTTTGGTTCAAATGAGGGGAAGGGAGGGGAAGATAAAGTTTTTAATTAGATATATATTTGGTTCAAGAAATGAGTGAATAGATTTTAAAACTAATTTACTATTTTATCATTATAGCCTTTTATAAATAAAATTAAAACAATATAAACTTATATTATCTTTAAATTAAACAAATAATAAAATTAAAATTAAAAGCTCTACATAATACGTGTTATTAAAAATAAAATTAAAACAAATATCAGAAAAGAGAATAAGAAGAATTGAATGGTGAAACAAATATAAGAAGGATTTGTAATTAGGACAATTTTGGATTTTAATGTATAAATAGGGATAATTTAGTCAATGTATTTAAAATTTTAATTGCTCACTTTCTTTCCACTCCAAAACCCCCCACTTTTGGAGGGGAGCTAAAATTGACTTAGGAGGGATTTTACTCTCCCTCGCCTCGCCTCGCCTCCCCTCCCCTCCCCTCCCCTCCAAAACCCCCCAACCAAACACACTCTTAGAATAACAATGTTAAAGCCATTTTCTATATCCCAAAGAGCAAAACTCAAAATAAAGCAAAGCATGACTTATTGCCTCGGGGGAATTTTATTTGCCATCCAAAAATATGTTCCAGAAATTAGGATAAAATACAATCCGAGTTTCTAAATCCTACATTTGGGGGAATTGATTGAAGAATTTTAACTATTTAAAAGTTATATTTTAAGAATAAATGTTGCTGGAAGGTGGAAACGCAAAACCAAATGATTTTTAAAAAAAATTTATGCCCCTGTGATCCAAAAGAAATAATTTCATCCAGATTTAAAGACCAAATATAATAATATTTTTATTTTTTAAAAAAAGGTAAATAAAACTAATGAGAAATTGAAAAAACTAAAACTAAAACTAAAACAGAATTCAGTAGCTAAAAACCATTTGCGATTCGTTAAAAAAAAAAAAAAACAAAACAAAACTGATCCATCATAATAAAATTTTATCCATACAACAGTGTCTAATAGTAGCAAGCAATTATATTAAATTCCATCGAATGATCTGTTAACACATTATTTAATATAAAAGGTAAATATTTGATCAGGATTTGACCTGTGAATGGACCCCCAATAAAATCACACAAAAAATAAAATAAAATAAAACGTATGAATTTAGATAATTAAAAATAAAGAAAAAGGAAAAGAAAACTACCAGTGTCATATCCGAAGAGCAAACCGCCAATGCCTGCAATTACAGTCAATCCAAGAACATACGGATTACTGAAATACGACATCCTTCTATCGGGAAACATGTCTAAGTAACCTGAGCTTCCCGGAATCGACTCTAACGTTAACGTCATCTTTACTCAAAATTTAATTAGATCAAATCGTACGGACGAGATTAATTCAAATTAAATTTTGAAGGCCTACGGTTTTGATTAAACAACAGCTGAAGGAAATTATTACTGCTGAGCTGAGGAGCTACTGGTGATAGAATAACAATGTCTGTAAAAATATATAAACGAATTTAAAACGGCGACGTTTTGGTGTTTTTGTTTTGTGTTGAGGGGAGCTGAATTGTGTAGGCTTTGAATGTGTGTAGGGGGAGAAGGAGAAGATTTGACGGGATATAAAATTTTCCCGAGAAAATCTGGGGAATAATTTTTTTCCTACACAGAAACTCGTGTTAAAAGAAAATGCGAAAAAAAAGAAGCATGCGGTTGTTGAGGCAGGGCGACTAGACGGCGAGAAAATAAATAGAAAATTTGGAAACGTAAATGGGAATAATAACATTAGAACCCTACATTTTTCAGCTTTTCATAATAATGACGAGTTAATGAATTTGTGTTAAATAGGTTCCTGATTTGTAGGGGTGACAATTTGGGTCAGGATTCGTTTATTCGTTTGATTTGATTCGCTTTAAAGCGATTACGGATTTAAAAAAAATGGATTTGTTTAATAAATATGACAATTCGATTCAGTTCGTTTATTAAATGAATCGAATACGAATTTAAGCTCATTGATTCGTTTATTCGTTTAAGATTCGTTTTATTATTTTTATTGAAAACTTTTGTTTCAATTCTTCAAAATCCACCATATTCACCCCACTGCAGATGATTGAAACAATTTATGGAATGAAGTATAGGGCTTAATGAATCTTTTAACTGTATACCGTCAGGTTGGATCTGAAGTTTCTTGGCTTGATTGTAAACATCAAAACCAATCAAAATATCTTTATCCGGTAAATTGGAACCTATGACTCATTCGAGAAATTATAACTAATTACCATAGAAAAACGTAATATTTTTCGATATTTGGTGAGATATTTTTAGTAAATATATTATATATATATATATATATGAAGAGTTAATGTAAATCAAGTGTGGTAAATTATTTTATTAAATAATATCATGACTAAACTAATATTCGTATTCGATTCGTTTAATAAACGAATCAAATACAAATCCTAATATTATGATTCATTTAATAAACAAATAAAATATGAATCCATCACATTTTGATTCAATTCATTCAGAATTCGATACAAATTCAATTCGTTAATTCGTTTTGCCACCCATACTGATTTGATAGCAAATGAATTGAAAAAAATTACCGCCTAAGAAAAAATATTTTAACTTAATTATTGATATTTAAAATAAATTGAGATACGCTATTTAAATCATTATATAATTAGAAAGTCGACAAAATCCGGCCAACAAACTACGTATAGATTATCAAGATGTATACGATCCTTTTAAAATATCACAGTCATACTTCTTATAAAAATCATTAAATCATTAATTATCATGTGAAAACACTAGTTAATTTTTTTTATTTTGTTATTAGTACATTAATTACTAGTACTGGACTGGTTATTGAATGAATGACATATAAGATGTTATAACCTTACTTTACATGTAGGGCGTTATTGTAATTTCGTTAGGAGGACCTGCTTATCTATATGGACAAAGTATGTCCATAATTGATAAATCATAAAATATTAGGGGTCCACATACTACTATCTTATCGACCTATGTTTCTTGATGTTATTATTGTTACCTATCTGTGAGTGACGGACCAATGAGCTTCTAAGATTTGGTTAGACGAGTTGTCACGGGCCTGTGATATGATTGATGGGTTTCGGTGTCCGAGTTTGGCAACTCGTTTGAGTAACGTATGACAAGTGACAACGTGGCATTTTGGATAAACTTTCGATAAGGACGTGACTGTGCAACACGCTCGTAAATAATAATTATATAATACTCGCTTTTGAGGTTCATCGGGCTGCTATTTCATACAAGGGCAGTCTTGGTTTAAGCCATCGTGTGATACACGCGCTCTGTTAATTGAGATTTTGCCTCTTGTTTTCCAGTGACGAGGCAAATTTGTGGCTACTATAGGTGTTCGAGAAGAGGACGAAAAAGTTGCCATGCAAAATTGGAGCGTGTAATCGATGCGCTCAACGGGAAACGTTTGAAATCGAGAAGACTCTTCAAATATTTTTTATTGATAAATATAAAAGTTATATGATTAAAATTGATTCTAATAAATAAATCAATTTATATTTTTTAAATTATATATTGTATGGGTCAGGTCGGGTCAGTCCTTGACTTTGATAAGCCCGACTCATACTTGGAAAAAGCCCGACCAGAATTGTCCTGCCCGTCTCGAACTCAGGTTCGGACTGGGCTTTATCCGGTCTGATTTTTTTAATATATATATGTATATTATTTTTTTTAAGCACGGACTTTTTGAGTTGAGCACGGCTCGGGCCCGAGCCTCTAATTCTAAAGACTGACTCAATTTTTTTCCCGGACGGGCCGGGCCAGACCGACTCAGGCTTGTTTGTTATGTAAACTTTAAATTATATTTTATTTCTCACACTTCAATATTGAATTATAGTTTATCTCTATTCAATATTATTATATGATATTTTATTTTTCTTCATTTTATTATAATGGTGGTAGTTGCAGTAACTAATAAATATTTATATATTAAAATAATATAATTGTTTGGGCCAAAATTGACCCTAGGGGCAAAAACGACATTACACCACGAGATTAGAAGCCCATCTGCAGACTGGGCCCACATACGAAGATGTTACACAAAGGTACAGGCCTGTTGAACATAAAGAAGATCAATGGGCACCAGTTACAGCTTGAAGAAAGAATCCGCATTCATAAATACTACCATGAAGTCGACGGTTTCGAAGAGAATACAAGATCGTCAGTTACCGAACATGAAACATCTGAATCAAAGTCTCATTAATAATGACTCCAACGGGCAAATAGAAGAGGGGATACCAAGACCTATAAAGGAAGAATGAAAGACACATAAGGGGATCAGAAAAGATACCACCCCAAAATATCAAGACAAGACAAATACACACCGCCCTCACGGCATACAACCGAAGGTTGAGGTACATAAAAAGCCTTGACCTGTTTACTTTACATTGATCGGTGCTTAGGCTAACTTGAGCGTCGGAGTGTCTACGGTCTCCACCACACCGGTGGGCAGTAAGCTCCTTATTCGTTCTATTTGTTTTGCAGGATTTGCTCGCGCCCTACAAATTGATAATCTCGATTGTGGACCTTGGCCGAAATCAGTGTCTACAATTTGGCGCCCACCGTGGGGCCGACGAGTGAATCGACATGAAGTAAAACGTCTCAACAAAGTAATCAACAATGGCCTCAAGCAGCGAACAGATCCCAGATCAGCTAGCGGCACAAATTGCCATGCTTCAAGAACGACTCACAAACCTGGAAGAATAAAATCTCACGATGCGAAATACCAACGAAAGTTTACAACAAAAGCTAGATCACATATCATCCGACCCTCTGCATAATCCTCAAGGCCAAACTAACGATAGAGAAAACCGAAGTAATCCAACTGCTCCACCCCTGTCAGACGAACCAAACAACAATCACCCCCCAGCCACACTACATTCAAACCCTCTTGGTGATCAAACCCATCAACTGGCCAATTCCATCAGGAGAGAAATGGTAGAATTCAAAGAAGCAATTATATCACGACTACCAGGGGTGAAACTCCCGATCAGGAAAAGCAGGGCCGAAACAATTTCAGATACCCCTTTCCAGGAGTCAATTGTAGCAGTTGAGTTGCCCCGGAAATTCAACCCACCTGAAATGAAGTTATATGATGGGACCACGGATCCAGATGACCACGTCATGCATTATAAATTCAAAATGATGTCGAATGGTTTGTCTCCGAGCCAGTGGGAGGCCGGAATGTGTAGGTGCTTCGGGGAAACTCCGGCGGGACCTGCCCTGACATGGTTCATTAATCTTCCATACAGGTCAATCAAATCTTACCAAGAACTGGCGGACAAGTTCGTGCAACACTTCGCAAGTTCGTGCAAGATGGAAAAAACAACAGACGACCTTAACTCCGTACAGCATAGAAGAAGGGAAACATTACGGAGCTACGTGGCCCGGTTCAACCGTGAGAGAATAACCATCCCGGACCTCCATCAGCCTACAGCAGTTGAAGCCTTCAGGAATGGACTTCTTTATGACAGCGGGCTCTACAAGAAATTGACGAAATTCAGGTGCTACACAATGGACCAGGTCATGGCACGAGCACAAGTAGAGATAAGGTGGGAAGAGGATAAAAGAAATAAGAGAAGAGTGGATGAAACAAATGCACAAGTGAACCGAATGCCAGTTGCTTCCAGGCGACACGAAACGGACTTTCCCCCTCGGA
Source organism: Zanthoxylum bungeanum (assembly GCA_019454045.1). Lineage (NCBI taxonomy): Eukaryota > Viridiplantae > Streptophyta > Magnoliopsida > Sapindales > Rutaceae > Zanthoxylum > Zanthoxylum bungeanum. Next base: position 24,471 of record SKCR01048351.1, on the reverse strand, counting down.
CCGAAGGGAGGAACCAAAGTAGGGGCGAACGTCGACCCTTCTACAAAAATGTGGACAGACGACCACGGCCATATAAAAACATGGAGGAACTACCGACAAGCAAGCCTCGGCTTCCATACTACAACTTCACGATTTCACCAGGAGAATTGGTTTCGGTGTTGAAGAAATTAGGGAATGAAGTGAAGTGGCCTCCAAGGACTAGGGATAGTTCATCCAAAAAGACACTAAGAAATAGTGTGAGTTCCACAGGGACTACGGTCATACGACGGCGGAATGTGTTGCCTTGAGATTAGAGGTTTTGGAACTGCTGCTGACAAAGGATTTTTGAAAGATTTGCTTACGGACAAGGGGAAGGCAACAATGACCCGAAGGGATGAAAGAGACAGACAGAGAGAAATTCCAACACCACCACCCCCGATTGATAACACAGTCAATGTTATTTCGGGGGGATCAAAAGTTAGTGGAGCTACTTATTCTGCAGCAAAAAGACACTCAAGGGTATTGGCCACCCAAGCTTCACACACCATAATGTCTGTACATGAATTACCACAGGTTTGGTAATTGGGTTTCCAGATGATGAGGACTCTCACGATCTAAATCCTCACCATGACGCTTTGGTCATTTCTCTTCAAGTGGCGAACTTCATGATCAAACGTGTGTTGGTCGACACGGGCTCCTCAGCTAACATAATCTTTGCCAGTGCTTTAACCGACATGGGAACGACATTGGATAACATCAATAGGCGAACGACGGTATTAATCGGTTTTAGCGGAGAACAAAAATTAACTATGGGGGAAATACGACTCCCAGTTTATGTTTCAGGTGTTAATAAGATGACTACTTTCCTGGTATTAAACAGCCCATCGGCCTATAACTTGATTATGGGCAAACCCTGGATTCACGACATGAGGGCGGTCTCGTCAACCTATCATCAGGTAATCAAATTCCCAACTAAATGGGGGATTCAGGAGATAAAGGGAGATCAATTGGCGTCAAGGAGTTGCTACCAAACGACCTTGAAGGCTAAAGCAGATCCGGCATAGCAATTACAGTCTGGGCCCAGTGCGTCAGAGCCTACCCTACCGAATATTGAGAAGCTCGACGAGGTCCAGATTCATCCTCAATTCACGGAACACAAGGCTTTGGTTGGAACGGGTTTGGGTCCAAAACTGCGAGCCGACCTGATAGAATTCTTGAAAAGACGACACGACACATTCACATGGTCACATGAGGATATGATAGGAATTGATCCGGAGCTCATTACTCACGCACTGCCTGTGGATCCAGACCACACCCCTGTCAGACAAAAAAGAAGGAAGTTCGCCCCAGAAAGAAACCGGATCATTGATGAAGATGTGCAAAAGTTACTACAGAACGGAGCGATTAAAGAAGTACAGTTTCCCGAGTGGCTTGCCAATGTTGTAGTAGTGAAAAAGAAGAATGGGAAGTGGAGGGTGTGCATCGACTTCACGGATTTGAACAAAGCCTGTCCAAAGGACTCGTTTCCTTTACCACATATTGATTCGATGGTGGATGCGACCGCTGGACACGAGTTGTTAAGCTTCATGGACGCATATTCAGGCTACAATCAGATCCTCATGCATCCTCAAGATCAAGAGAAAACAGCTTTTGTTACAAATCGAGGAATATTCTGTTACAAAGTCATGTCATTCGGCTTAAAGAACGCTGGAGCAACATACCAGCGAATGGTGAACAGGATGTTCGACCAACAAATAGGGAAAACAATGGAAGTTTATATTGACGACATGTTGGTGAAGTCCGTTGAATCAGAACAACATCTCAACCATCTGGAAGAAGCCTTCGACATCATGGACAGGTACGAAATGAAATTAAATCCAACTAAATGTGCGTTTGGTGTCGCTTCAGGAAAATTCTTGGGATACATAGTCACTCGACGAGGCATTGAAGCAAATCCAGACCAGATTAGATCAATCCTCGACATCCCTTCCCCTTCATCCCCGAAGGATGTCATGCGACTGACTGGGAGGATAGCGGCATTAAACATGTTCATCTCTAAATCCACATATAGGAGTTTTTTATTCTTCTCAGTTTTAAAAAAAACAAGTAAATTCGAATGGACTCCTGCTTGTGAGGAAGCTCTGAAGCAGCTCAAACAATATTTATCTTCACCGCCCCTGTTATCAAAACCACTCGACTGTGAGAGGCTCTACCTTTATTTGGGAGTCTCGGAACACGCGGTCAGTGGAGTTTTAGTAAGAGAAGAATCAGGGAGTCAACAGCCAGTCTACTATGTAAGTAAAGCACTGTTGGAGGCAGAGACACGCTACCCGCTGATGCAAAAATTGGTCTTCGCACTTGTCACGGCCGCAAGGAAACTTAGACCCTATTTCCAAGGTCATGCCATCACAGTGTACACGACGTATCCTCTGAGGAGCATTCTTCATAAGCCTGAGTTATCTGGGAGATTGATGAAGTGGGCAATTGAGTTAGGGGAACACGACATTGACTTTCAACCCATGACGACTATCAAATCGCAAGCCTTGGCAGATTTTGTGGCTGACTTCGCTCCCGGAATGGTGGCAACACCCGACGTAGAAATCAATTCCATCCAGCTGACAAGTACTTGGAAATTGATGGTCGACGGTTCAAGTAACAGAAAGGGATGTGGACTCGGTATGGTAATCGCTACCCCCTCAGGCGACGTTCTGCAGCAGGCAGTCAAATGCGATTTTCGAGTAACCAACAATGAGGCCGAGTACGAAGCGTTGATAGCAGGATTATTATTGGCCAAGGAACTGGGAGCGAGGGAGATAGAAGTAACGTCGGATTCTCAGCTGATTGTCAACCAGGTCGAGGGATCATATCATGCAAGGGGGGAGGCAATGGCTTCTTACTTACAGAAGGTAAATGATATACGAACAGCGTTCGACAAATTCTCCATAAAACAGATCCCAAGAAGCGAAAATTCCCGGGCAGATGCACTGGCGACCCTCGGTTCGACTCTGGAAGGTGACAAACCACAAGCAATACCTATAGTATATCTGAACTGGCCGGCAATTTGGAAGGAAGAGACAGCTGTGGCCGCCATCGGTTCAGTCGACAGTTGGATGACACCGATCATTGAATATTTGCAGAAAGGCGTGCTTCCAGAAAACAAAGTGCTGGCAAGGAAGATACAGAGACAGTCCGCAAGGTTCGTGGTATTCGAAGGCCAGCTGTTAAGGAGATCCTTCTCGGGACCATACTTGAAATGCTTGACACACGACGAAGCCCAGCATGTGTTGTCTGAATTGCATGAAGGGGAATGTGGGAACCACTCAGGTGGCAGAAGTTTGGCTCTCCGAGCCCACTCGACAGGTATTACTGCTGGCCGACAATGAGACTCGACTCCGCAAAATTCATAAAGAAATGCGACAGGTGCCAGAGATTCGCACCGGTCCCTCATCTACCACCAGAAAAGCTGAACCCAATCTTGTCTCCATGGCCGTTCATGAAATGGGGCATGGACATTGTTGGAAAACTTCCAGTCGCATCAGGCCAACGAGTCTACATGCTCGTAATGACAGACTATTATACGAAGTGGATAGAAGCCGAAGCATTTGCTAGAATACACGACAATGAGGCTCAAACGTTCGTATGGAAGAATATCATATGCCGGTACGGCATTCCAAGAGAAATTGTGACCGACAATGGATCATAATTCATCAGCCATCACTTTCAAAATTTCTGCAGGAACTGGGGTATCAGACTAAACTACTCGACGCCGCGCTTTCCACAAGCAAACGGGCAAGCAGAGTCGTCCAATAAGACGATCTTGAACACTATGAAGAAGAGGTTGGAGAAAGCGAAGGGCGCCTGGGCGGAAGAATTACCTGGAGTCATGTGGTCGTACCGGACAACCGTGAGATCTTCAACCGGCGAAACTCCATTCTCATTGGCATTTGGGACGGAAGCAGTAATTCCATCCGAAGAAGTCATCCCTTCTCCACGATGTCAGTGGCTCGACGACGAGAGCAACCGACAACTGATGAATTTCAATCTCGACACGATTGATGAGAAAAGGGACACGGTTTTCATCCGATTGGCCACATATCAACAAAGGACAGCCATATATTTCGACAAAAACGTCAGGACTAGGACATTCCGCACCGGTGATTGGGTTCTACGGAGAGTATTCCAGAACACGAAAGAAGGTGGAGACGGGAAGTTGGGCCCTAATTGGGAAGACCCTTATCAAATTGCTGAAGTTGTTGGGAAAAGAGCCTACAAGTTGGAAACCGATGAGGGGAAACCTATCCGCAACAGCTGGAACGCGATGCACCTTAAAAAATTTGTCCGGTAATTTTGATGTTTTGACCAATTAGTTATTTACCAATCTACTTTTTAGTGTTATCATTCTGTTAGTAGAGAAAGATTTGTAGAAGTTGTTCGACAAATTGCAATAAAACTATCCATTGGATTCTCGTCCATTCTTCACATTCGAAGTAAACAAACCATTCGTCATTTCAGTATACATAATGATTCAAAATACAACCTTGTTCCATCCTAGCAAATTCTAAATACAAGTTTAGCCAAAAAGTTCAAGATAATTGCTGAACAATTCGACATCAAACGTCATCTCCGTCTGCATCGGTCGTTGTTGGTAGGCTAGTAGGAATGTCTCCTTCACCCTCCACATTCATCGGTTCGGAATGGACAGCTGTTTGTGCCATATTTTCTTCTTCTTCTTTTGTGTCCTTCTCGACTTCCACCATCGCTTCTACATTGGTTGGATTTAGCTCAGCCTCATCCGTTCTCATCTCTACCTCTGTTCTTATTTCTACATCTTCTTCTTTTGTCGACGAGGAGATACCAGCGGCGCGCCTTTCATATTCGCTGATCCATTTCTCAGGCTTCCATTCAACGTGTTTCCCAGCAATAAATTCTTTCATCAAGTCGTATCTATTCTTCATCATATAGTCAATGGTGATATCCTCCATTTGGTCCAACAGCAACTCGTTCTCCTTCTTCAAATTGTCGAAACCCGCCTTGTAACCTTCAATTGTTAATTCGACAGTTTCCTTTTCCAGCTTCAAGGTAGCCTTCACTTCCTTCAGCTTCTTCTCGAGAATTTTTTCCTTTCTCTGCGAAGCGACCAGTCCAGACTTCAATACAGACGACTCATTCTTTACAGCTGATAAACCCTTCTCCAGCTCCTTGACCCTCTTTTGTTGGATTCAGCATTCTTCCGCAAGAACAAGCTGCATTCCAGGGCCTACGACATTCAAATCAGAACACCATTCGACCAATTATTTTTTTAAAAAAAAAAAAAAGGAATGATGATACTCACTTGGTAGTTTAGAGCAATGGCTTTTTTCATGGCCTCCGCCGGCCCAATTTGTGCCAATCTCACTTCATACCCTTGGAGTAGAAGTCCCTCAATGAATGAGTCGATGCTCGAAGGGTCTGAAATTGCGGTCGACTCTTTTGGAACTTTCAAAATAAGGGTATCAGAGTCCTCTTCATTTCCGCCTCTGCGACAGACTTCCTTTTCTTCTCGGATGAGATAATGTCTGTCGACTTCCCTTTTTCTACGACACCCCCACTTGAAATCACCTCCCGATGTTGGGTGCCGTTTCTCTTTCGACCTCTAGCTCTCTTTTCTTCAGTTTCCTCGACTTTTTTCGGCTCTTCATTTCGTCGAGTGAAGCTACTGTGAATGGACCAGACATCATCTCCTCTGCGCATGAAAATTCCTCAATTTTCAAGGGCTCTCAATATTTTTTATTCACCCCATACAAATTTTGAATCGACCACCTACAGTTTATCACGGCCAAAACGTCGTTAGAGAGGGCCAGAACTTTACCTTCACGCTGATAAATTTCCTTCCACAATGGAGTCGCCCTTAATCTATTCTCCTCTAAGATGGCCTTACAGTTCCTTACGTCGTCTGGCAGAGATAGAATTGCTTCGACGTTTGAGGTGGAGCGAACAGTTGATATGAACAATTTGTTTCGAAGAGGATCTGTAACGACAAACCCTCGGTTATTCAAAGACACAAAGACAGTTATAACTTATAACTTTGAAAAGAACGTCACTCACTCGACAAACACCAAAACTCTGGGATTCGACCAGCCCCAGTCAAACCAAATATACCCTCACCCTTTGCGAAGAAGTAATAGGACTGCCAGTTTCCCCTATCATTAGTCGGCAATCCAATGACTAGATGCTTCTTTCTTTGTCGAAGGATCATAGTATATCTCCCTTTTTCTTTCAAATGCTCCTTTAGGTAATATTTCTCTAGAACATCATTTACCTCGAAGAGTACACCCAACTCAAAGGTTAAGCACTCAATCGACAAAAGGATCCTCCATGCATTTGGCATCAATTGAGACAGAGCAATTTCAAAGTGGTTCAACACTTCCCAGACCAGTCTGGGGATAGGAAACCTCAATCCCACTTTAAACGGACGAACGTAAAAACCCATCCACCCCGGGACCTTGTAATCAATTCTCTCAGTCGACGAAGGTACTCGAAGTTCTAGAGAATCAGGAAATCTATACATACAACTGAGTTCCCTCAGCATTTTCCCAGTCATACGACTAGCAGGATTCCTGGATAATAAGTTGGTAGGCTCACTGGTGCAAGGAAAATCACACGGCTCCTCAATTGCAGGAATAGATCTTAGAGGTATAGCCTCGGTAGGAGTCTCCCGAGGAGACATGGCCAGGGTAACTACACATTTCTCAATCAATTTCTCATACGACCAGTCTTTGTACGTTACCTCCTCCTCAGTTTCACTCGATGACTCGACATAACTATCTATCTTGGCGCCCAAGCTGCCTAAAGACTCTCCACTCGACATTCTCCAAACTTCAAGCATATAAACAATTAAACTCTCTAGTAATCTACCCCTTGAAGATCAAAAACCACAAACACGATTCTTAAACTAAACACACTAACCCAAAGATCAAACAGCCAAAGTTACCTAAGAACAGCTTGAATATTGCTATGAATGCTTAAAGGAATTGAAGAACAAGAGGAAGTTAATGAAGAATACCTTGAGAAACACTTGAGAGCTCTCCTTACTCGACTTCCCAAATAAGGAAAAATGAAACGCCCACAACCCTTTTATACACGCCTACTCGATTTGGCGCCAAAAACTCCTCGTAATCCGCGCTAGGGTTTGCAATTAATAACATATAAACTAGGTCAAAATACTAAGGTATTGAGAGCGTCGAACATGAGACATCCCCCAGATGACTCATGTCGAATGAGATCTGAGTTATGGTGTTCACTCGTCCCATACGACAGTATCGAGTGAAATCACTCCTGAACCACCTCAAGGTTCAGTCGACATGGGACATCCCCCAGATGACTCATGTCGAGTTAGATTAGAGTTATGGTATTCACTCGTCCCATACGACAGTGTCGAGTGAAATCACTCCTGAACCACCTCAAGGTTCAGTCGACAGGGGACATCCCCCAGATGACTCATGTCGAGTCAGATTAGAGTTATGGTATTCACTCGTCCCATACGACAGTATCGAGTGAAATCACTCCTGAACCACCACAAGGTTCAGTCGACAGGGGACATCCCCCAGATGACTCATGTCGAGTCAGATTAGAGTTATGGTATTCACTCGTCCCATACGACAGTATCGAGTGAAATCACTCATGAACCACCACAAGGTTCAGTCGACAGGGGACATCCCCCAGATGACTCATGTCGAGTCAGATTAGAGTTATGGTATTCACCCGTCTCATACGACAGTGTCGAGTGAAATCACTCATGAACCACCTCAAGGTTCAGTCGACATAGGACATCCCCAATATGACTCATGTCGAGTCAGATTAGAGTTATGGTATTCACTCATCCCATACGACAGTGTCGAGTGAAATCACTCCTGAACCACCTCAAGGTTCAGTCGACAGGGGACATCCCCCAGATGACTCATGTCGAGTCAGATTAGAGTTATGATATTCACTCGTCCCATACGACAGTATCGAGTGAAATCACTCTTGAACCACCACAAGGTTCAGTCGACAGGGGACATCCCCCAGATGACTCATGTCGAGTCAGATTAGAGTTATGGTATTCACTCGTCCCATACGACAGTATCGAGTGAAATCACTCCTGAACCACCTCAAGGTTCAGTCGACATAGGACATCCCCAAGATGACTCATGTCGAGTCATATTAGAGTTATGGTATTCACTCATCCCATACGACAGTGTCGAGTGAAATCACTCCTGAACCACCTCAAGGTTCAGTCGACAGGGGACATCCCCCAGATGACTCATGTCGAATTAGATCTGAGTTATGGTATTCACTCGTCCCATACGACAATGTCGAATGAAATCACTCCTGGACCACCTCAAGGTTCAGTCGACAGGGGACATCCCCCAGATGACTCATGTCGAGTCAGATTAGAGTTATGATATTCACTCGTCCCATACGACAGTATCGAGTGAAATCACTCCTGAACCACCACAAGGTTCAGTCGACAGGGGAATCCCCCAGATGACTCAGATTAGAGTTATGGTATTCACTCGTCCCATACGACAGTATCGAGTGAAATCACTCTTGAACCACCACAAGGTTCAGTCGATAGGGGACATCCCCCAGATGACTCATGTCGAATGAGATCTGAGTTATGGTATTCGCTCGTCCCATACGACAGTGTCGAGTGAAATCACTCCTGAACCACCTCAAGGTTCAGTCGACAGGGGACATCCCCCAGATGACTCATGTCGAGTCAGATTTAAGTTATGGTATTCACTCGTCCCATACGACAGTGTCGAGTGAAATCACTCCTGAACCACCTCAAGGTTCAATCGACAGGGGACATCCCACAGATGACTTATGTCGAGTCAGATTAGAGTTATGGTATTCGCTTGTCCCATACGACAGTGTCGAGTGAAATCACTCCTGAACCACCTCAAGGTTCAGTCGACAGGGGACATCCCCCAGATGACTTATGTCGAGTCAGATTAGAATTATGGTATTCGCTCGTCCCATACGACAGTGTCGAATGAAATCACTCCTGAACCACCTCAAGGTTCAGTCGACAGGGGACATCCCCCAGATGACTCATGTCGAGTCAGATTTAAGTTATGGTATTCACTCGTCTCATACGACAGTGTCGAGTGAAATCACTCCTGAACCACCTCAAGGTTCAGTCGACAAGGGACATCTCCCAGATGACTCATGTCGAGTGAGATCTGAGTTATAGAATTCACTCGTCCCATACGACTGTGTCGAGTGAAATCGCTCCTGAACCACCCCAAGGTCCAGTCGAAATGGGACATCCCCCAGGTGACTCATTTGAGTTATGGTATTCACTCGTCTCATACGACAGTGTCGAGTGAAATCACTCATGAACCACCTCAAGGTTCAGTTGACAGGGGACATCCCCCAGATGACTCATGTCGAGTTAGATCTGAGTTATGGTATTCACTATTCCCATACAACAGTGTCGAGTGAGTTCATCCAAGGACTTCCTACGGGCCATATCAGGACAAAGAATACCCCCAATTTACACGACATGTCAATGGCTATATATGGACTCTCACTATCTGTGTATCACGCTTAAATAATGTTCATTCGCACTACGAGACGTTCAAAGCTAACTCACTCCCACCTGGTTCAGACGTCTGGAGCCACCCACTGGATCCATACGACATGCCGAGTGAGACTCTTTCTAAAAGCAATCTGGTTCGACACTCCCTTACAGGCTATAAACGAAAGCAAGGAAGACTTGTTTGATTCATTCGGTACATACAAATGTACTCTCCAAGTCTAAGGACTTCCAGACTTAGAGAGTAGAGGACAAACTGTTTGGGCCAAAATTGACCCTAGGGGCAAAAACGACATTACACCACGAGATTAGAAGCCCATCTGCAGACTGGGCCCACATACGAAGATGTTACACAAAGGTCCAGGCCTGTTGAACATAAAGAAGATCAACGGGCACCAGTTACAGCTTGAAGAAAGAATCCGCATTCATAAATACTACCATGAAGTCGACGGTTTCGAAGAGAAGACAAGATCGTCAGTTACCGAACATGAAACATCAGAATCAAAGCCTCATTAATAATGACTCCAACGGGAAAATAGAATATGGGATACCAAGACCTATAAAGGAAGAAGGAAAGACAACATAAAGGGGATCAGAAAAGATACCACCCCAAAATATCAAGACAAGACAAATACACACCGCCCTCACGGCATACAACCGAAGGTTGAGGTACATAAAAAGCCTTGACCTGTTTACTTTACATTGATCGGTGCTTAGGCTAACTTGAGCGTCGGAGTGTCTACGGTCTCCACCACACCGGTGGGCAGTAAGCTCCTTATTCGTTCTATTTGTTTTGCAGGATTTGCTCGCGCCCTACAAATTGATAATCTCGATTTTGGACCTTGGCCGAAATCAGTGTCTACAATAATTAAAGTGAGTATCATCTAATTTGATTAAAATAATATAAATTGATTTACATTATCTCTATTATATTAATATTATATCATTTTTATATCATTTAAAATCATATAACTAAAGTGTGCTCATTTAATTTGATTAAAATAATATAAGTTTGTTTTTTATTTGAAGAGTTTTTTGAACGATAGTTTATTTTTTTACTCTTCAAATTGTCACTTACGTAATCAAATAAATATTTGAATAGTGAATTGAATTTACATGATTAGTTTGGACGTTGCTCTAATGGAATAATCATTCTTTTGAAATTCGGATCGGTTGGTCGAATCGAAAATCAATTATAAATCCGGTCAAAATATATTTTAAAATCGGTTATTAAAAAAATCGATGAAATCGATGAATTAATGAAATAAGTATAAATTAATGAATAATCTAATTTATTAATTATATAATTTTAATTTTTCCATTTAAAAAAATATATATAATAAGTATGATTTTTTTATAAAAATCAAAATTTACCCCATTAAATCAATATACTAACTAATATAAAATGATATTATTTAATTACACAATATTTTGGCTTGCTTTTGGGCTATCAATTTATGCATCTGCCCATGTGAAACAAAAGCGGTGCACATGAAAGTGTAAGAGCAAAGCAGAACAAGTAAAATCTTCGGTTATCTCATAATCTTATAAGAAACGCACTTCATTGATTCGAACCTAAAACCTCAAGCTCATATCCTAAGACATACACCACCAAGCCACTGCCATTGAGAACACTAACTCGCTTTGTCACTTTATTTGTATAGTACATGCATATGAATGAAATGATACATTCGTCTATTAATATTTTAACATATATATATAATTAACACATATCATATATTTATTGATTGAATATATTAAATCTGTTTGATATAAATTTATCTCCAAACAGAGAATAACAAATAATTAAACCGACAAAGTTTTGTCATATGGTTGTCTCCCTTTAAAAAAACAAAAAACAAATTAAGTTACTGTAAACTTTGTGTGTGAGATAGAAGTGATTTCAGTGGTTGCACGCCCTTAATTATTATAATTATAAACACAAAACTTATAAGGGGAAATTTAAAATACGAAATTTGTCATTGAAAATATAAAAAATAAAATTTGGGGTCTTCTAACTTTAAAAAACTAGTTTAATTTTTAACAATTAAAAATCAATTATCTCATTTAATTCAAAATAAAAAGAAACATTTTTTGACCTAACAAAACTTTACAATATTGGATCAAATAATCAAATGAGTATCAAAATTTTTAAATTAAAATGAAGAGGGTATATTTAATTTATTAAATTAATGACTCTCCAAGTGGATAAGAACACTCGTTCCTTGAATTATAATAAGAAGAATCATGAATCCCTCTAACCATCATTTTTTTTATTATTTAATAAATTATATATCTATAATTATCTATTTGTTATTGTTTCCATCAATTAATTAATGGATATTATATATGAAATGACAAAACTTATTGTCTTCTTGCCATCCCTGTCATATTCTCTATGCTACCATGGCCAAATCTGTATCACATATGATATATGATGCCCGAAAAATTAATAATTGAAGATAAACTAACTTTTTTTATAGAAATTATTTCCGTGATTGAATCTTATGAACTTCAAATCATAATAAAATAAACTTATTATTATATTAAGACTCATCTTCATTAATCAACTTATCACCAATATAAAAAAAATAGAAAAAATATATATTCATAATTTGAATGATCCTTGGCTAAAAATGAAACTGAAATTCATTCGATTTTATGGAATTCATATGAGAATCACACAAAGTAGAACATAAATACAAAGTTTTAGGTATATGAGTTCATGAGGCCATCCCATTACAATTGTTGATGGTGTTTTCAGGCATTAAGATATTTAAAGCAGCGCGGCGATGACAGAAGGGTAATTCCTACCATTAGGAGAAATCAATAAAGCCGACCCGACCACATTAATGATCAAAGCACCTTACGGTTTCAGACCAACCACACAGATATATACCGAGCACTTCGTGACCGGCTACCGATCACTTGGGGTCAGATAGCCGAGCACTATTAGGTCGACAACATCATTCGCAGCATAAAGGATTGCCGTGACCGACCTCATAAGGACCGACCAGATGGCGAGACACGCTCAAGATGACGACACCCTATTCTTGTAGATAAGATAAACAAATCATCATACTCCCACAAGGAAATGAAGTTAGAATACAACAAGGAATGAGAAAAGAGAAAGCAACGTTGGATTAGAAATCCTCACAAGAAGAGAAGACTAAGTTCAACTATGATTTCTTATGCAAATATGAGTCTGATTTCTGTACTATTATAAATATGAGGGCAGAGTATGTGTAAGGGGCATCAAAAAATTTAGGGATCAGAATCATCAAGCTCTGACTTGTAAACACAAAAGACCTGAGAAGAGCATTGAAGTAATAAAAAGTACCATCCTGTTTTTGTCCGTGGACGTAGGTCGGATCCAAAATCCACCGAACCACGTTAAATCTCTTTGTCGATTGGTGTGTTTATCTGTCTCTCGCTAAATTTGCTTTTGGTTTCCCTCATAACCAAACAAATTCACTGTTGAAGGAGGATTCCCTCGGAGGTGATATTCCCGTATTGCCCTGAGACCAAAATCCACCGTCAACAGTTGGCGCCATCTGTGGGGATTCAACAAAAAGCAACTCGCGTAGTAAGACAATGGCGGAAGGCGGAAACCACCAATCGTCAGGGAGCTCGGCTGCGGATTGGATGGAGAAGATCGAGGAGAACCTGAGGAAGGAAAGGGAGGAAAGCCAAATTCTGCTAAAAACCATAGTAGACCGGTTAGAAAAGGTAGAAGGAGTCCACAACGGAAAATTCGAGGCCGGGACTAGCCGACGAAGGAACGAAACAGCAGAGAAAAAGAAAGCCCGCGGTTGAACTCCGAGATCACTGAGATGAGCGAGCCACAGAGATATTTTCAGGAAAGAAGGAGAAATTGCCAAAAAAAAGATTGAACAGTGAAAGCCTCGCCTTCTTATAGTCATGGCCAAGACGCTCGTGGCCGTTAGATCAAAAGGAGGAACCCGGATGAACGACAAGTGTCGACTGCAAAAGAGGTCTGCCAAATTTAAAACAGACGGTTGAGATCAGCGCACTGTAAAGACGCCTCTACACGGTCGATTTACTTCCTTTTTGGCGGGAACCCGGCCGATGTTTGACAAGTGTCGAACTTAGAAGAAACCCTAAAGATGATTTGATAGGCATTTAAACGGACGTGACTGTCGCGCGTCTCAAGAAAAGGCGTTTGGAAAGAGGCGACAAAACATTTCTCAACACCGGGTCGACCTCCAAACAGAGTAAATCAGCACACCATCTCTATATAGTTCTCGGCACCAACTTGCACACTCGTTGGAACCGAGAACTAAGGGACATATGTTGATGGTGTTTTCAGGCATTAAGATATTTAAAGCAGCGCGGCGAGGACAGAAGGGTAATTCCTACCATTAGGAGAAATCAATAAAGCCGAGCACTATCAGGTCGGCAACATCATTCGCATCATAAAGAATTGCCGTGACCGACCTCATAAGGACCGACCAGATGGCGAGACACGCTCAAGATAACGACACCTTATTCTTGCAGATAAGATAAACAAATCATCCTACTCCCACAAGGAAATGAAGTCAGAATACAACAAGGAATGAGAAAAGAGAAAGCAACGTTGGATTAGAAATCCTCACAAGAAGAGAAGACTAAGTTCAACTAGGATTTCTTATGCAAATAGGAGTCTGATTTCTGTACTATTATAAATAGGAGGGCATAGTATGTGTAAGGGGCATAAAAAAATTTAGGGATCAGAATCATCAAGCTCTGACTTGTAAACACAAAAGACCTGAGAAGAGCATTGAAGTAATAAAAAGTACCATCCTGTTTTTGTCTGTGGACGTAGGTCGGATCCAAAATCCACCGAACCACGTTAAATCTCTTTGTCGATTGGTGTGTTTATCTGTCTCTCGCTAAATTTGCTTTTGGTTTCCCTCATAACCAAACAAATTCACTGTTGAAGGAAGATTCCCTCGGAGGTGATATTCCCGTATTGCCCTGAGACCAAAATCCACCGTCAACAACAATACTCAAACTTGTAACTTTCTATATATTTTGAATGATCATCAATGATCATCTTGCATAACAGAAACTTATCATGATAATGTTTATGGTAATTTTTGACACCAAAGCATTTGAACAGTGCGGCGATGGCATAAATGGTATTTTCCTCATCAGAAGGACTAGCTTCCGTAGGGGTTGACTTTCTCTTAACCAAGCAATAAGTACCGACCCGATCTTCAGGGTCCTGCCGACCATATGATATGATGTGTTCGAATACCGGCTGACGATCCATTGTTGGCCCAAGACCGACCACATTAGTCCGATGACTCGAACATTTTCAGCTCGGTAACAACATTTATAGTTCAGAATACCATTTTGACCGATCTTTTGTAAACCGATGTGTGATCATGGTATTTTAGACTATTCCTTAGAACATGTATCACCGCTTGATTCTTTCAAGGTTGGTATCATTATTATCATGTGGGGGCAGTGTGCAAGATAAGGTGATGTGACAAACTGACATATGGAGTAGGTTTACTTTCGGCCAAGTTTTTTGGGATAAGGAGCCCGTCAAGCAGTCAGAGATCCACATGGGTGACTTCAAAGAAGCATGGGAACAATGTTACATACTCTTTAGTATAAAAGGGGAGGGGAAACACATTTGTAAGGGTATGATATTAGGTTGGATAGTTGGTTATCAAAAATCTCACAGAAAGAACTATTTTGTAAAGAGCAGTACAACGTAAACATCTCGGTTTCCTTTTGACCTGTCCCAAAACAGGTCGGCCGAGCTCGTTCCAGTAATAAAACATCCACATTCATTTTGTGCTCGTGGACTTAGGCTGGATTCATTCCGCCGAACCACGTAAACTCTTTGTCGATTGTGCGTTTGATTTGTTTTTTTGCCAAAGTTTGCTTTTGGTCCCCCATAACCAAACAAATTCACCGTTGAAAGAAGATTGTACCGGGAGCACTATCATGATATTGCCCATGAGACAAAAATCACCCGTCAACAAATAATAATAAACAAATCTACTGATTAAATTACTAATCAAACAACAAAGTCTGAATTCTCTTATTGCAAGCACAACCATCTAGCAATCACTTCAAATCATCTAATAAATAAATTAAGTTCCAGCATGACTTGTTGGTATATAGCTCATGAATCATGATCTGACATTTAAGTTTTGGGTTCGAATCCAATGAGTGTATTTCTTATAAGAGATTTAGATAATAGAGAGTTTTATCTGCTCCGTTTAAATCCGAAATAAGTGATTTGACGACAGAATTTCCAACGAACTATCGGTCTCTTATAAAGCTAGAGTCTGAAATAGAAAAAGCAACAATACAAGAAGATCGAAGCTTTAGAGTGAAACTGAATCCTATAATTGGGCTTTTAAGATTCTGTAATTTCACCCGACCCGAGGACAGCAAACGATCAAACAAAATCAATAACACCACACTAAACCGACCGAAACCCAATAATTTAAACCCACCATCAGTAATTGCAAGTTCTGAAGCAGGAGATAATTGTCTGGAATTGGATGATGGGAGTGCCATGGTGGTCATTCAGGTCCCTAAGAAACCATATGTTTGCATATGTTCATTCAGTTCTCTTATCTATATCCACATATAGAGATGGCAACGAGACGAGAAGTTGAGAATTATAGTCTTCGAACCCTAACCTGAATGATCAAGAAATCATCAAACTCATCTCAAACCTGAAATTCTTTAAATGATATATTCTCCATTATCTATAATAGAGACGGGGAATAAGTAAGGATCCGATCCTCATTTATATCATTGTTTAATTTTTTATTTTCAGGAGAAAATCTTAAAATAAAAAAATTAATATTTTGCCATTATTTCTAATTACTTATTCGAAAAATAAAATCATTCCAAATTTCATATAAATTTTTAAATCAGGATAATATTATCCCAATTTTCGGATCGAATTATTTGATTTTCTAAATTTTTAGATAAAAAATGAGAATTAAAATGAGAATCGCCTTGAATTCTCATCTAATTTTTTTTTTTTTTATATATAGAATGAAAAATCATCTCAAAATACGGTCGAAATTCAGGATTTTGTGTGATTCATAATAACAACCAAATAAGTCATAAAAAACAACCCTCATAAAAAATAAAAAATAACAAAAAAATAAAAATAAAAAAAGAACACAAAAAAAAAAAAATAAAAAATAAAAAAACCCCTCTGAAGGGTTTAAGAGGTTTTTAGGTTTTAACCAGACATATGGGAGCCGTATTGTCTTCAACAATTCGCCTGACTCACCGATTCATACGGATTCTCAAAATCGAAGCTTTCCTGTGAATTCATTAAACCCTAACATGTCCGCTTCAGATATCAACAACCAATCACAATCACATGCCCCAGAATCGTCGGTTCCTGGCACCCAAAAAACCCTAGATTCAAAACCCCAATCTTCAGATTCATCAAATGAAGCTCAATTTGTCAAAACCCAAGAAGGGAAAGAGACATTGAGTGATAATGGAGAGGAAATTGGAGGCGAAGAAGAGGAAGAAGAGGGAGAGTGTGGGTTTTGCTTGTTTATGAAAGGCGGTGGTTGCAAGGATAGCTTTGTAGATTGGGAGAAATGCGTCGAAGAAGCTGAGCAGAACAAAGAAGATGTTGTTGATAAATGCTTTGAAATAACTAGTAATTTGAGAAAGTGTATGGAGGCTCATGCTGATTACTACGAACCCATTTTACGCGCTGAGAAGGCGGCTCAGGAAGAGGTTACCAAGGAGTTGGAAAAAGAGAAGGCCACTGAGGAATTAGAGAAGCAGAATGATTCTAATGGAGAGGGAAATGTAGGTGGAAATTGATATGGTATGGATGGTTATAATTTTTTTTGATTTGAATGGAAAATATTGTTTCTGTGTACGATTTTCATGCTATTTTTGCAAGAATAGGTTGGCATTCGAGGATAATAAGGTTTCGTCATTTACATTTGTTACAGATATAAGATTGCGAGAAATGAAAGTGAAATTTCTCATAATCACTAATGTTATTACACTTTAGAATAAGTGGATTATGATTTTGACTTCAGAATTATTTATTGTTTTGTTATATGATGACTCGTAATGTTTCACGGATTACTTGTTTTATTTGGTTCTTGGTGTACTTTGATTATGCAATTCTCTTATATGTCAATGAATGTGGTTAAGTTTCAACTTTAATTTACGTGATCTGATTGTTCGAACTCTTTTCATGTATGAAGAGGTATATTGCATTGTTTGTTGAATTAAATATCATATTTTGGGGCATTTTGCTATACTAGGTTCTTCAACATAGTGTTTTTTTTTTGTTTATACTGCTAGTGCTATAGTACGCCTTATGGACTAAAAGGGTAAGCTCTCGAGGATTTAGCTGATCACCATTAAGGCATTACTTTAGCTTCCTTTAACTTTTCCTTGTTATGATGTTGCCTAATCATTTTGGTTGTTGTTAAAAGGCCGTTCGGTTATGATCGTGGGTAGTGAACTAGTAATGTTCTTATGCTGGAACTGGGATACTTGTGCTTTTTTTTTTTTTTAGCATAATAGTTTCTTTCAGCAGTTGTTAAAAGGCAGTTCATTGATTGTCTTTGAAATTTAGAAACTGAAGTCTATATGGTGATTTCATACGTGTTCTTGATGCTTACCGTGGCAATGAAATATATAATCTCATGAGAGACAAGTAGTTTGTCTCTCAATCAACGGTTCTCAGAATGCCTGTTAAGAAGCCCCCAGTCTAAAACAAATTCCCAATATGTACCAAACATTGCTGCACTAATTGAAAATATCCAGGCTGATATTTTCCACCTTATTGAACTCATTATCTAGCCTTCTGAAATACACTAACTCATACTCTCCACCTTCATCTAGTGACACAAGGAACATGGTTTTATAACTTCTATCGCCATCCTGGCTCACAGAATTGACCAGAGAATGGCTGTTTCACTTTCATATCTGCAGAATCAGATGGGCTCATGCTCATGGTATTGGATTGTTCTGTTTTTTGTGGTAGGCCACTGAAAGCTCCGTATAGTGTCATATTTCGCTTTAGCCCACAACCGGGGGTTGCTGGTGACTGGCTTCTTTGAGATAATCGTAAGCTTCTTGCCATTTTGTAACCAAATTCTTTTCCGAACTTCATTAATACTGCCTTTTAGCAACAGGACTGAAAATTACAAATGAAAATAATAAGCTTGCAGTTTGATTATGATAGATTTATTGAGCTTGATAACTAACAAGGCAAGAGCAATGAGCCAGTGAAGAAGCTGGAGATGTTGATGAGGCTGCTATGGATGTTGAGGACATTTATTATATAAACAAAAGAGAAGGAAAGAGACACTTCCTTTGGGTTAAATTAATATTTACAATAACAGTAGTGTTCATGTTAGTTGTAAGTTCAATACAGGCTGCAAGTGCACTTTTTTTTTTTTTTTTTTGGAATCGTTGAAAATTTCACCGTCAAATCATCCATTTTGGACTTAGGTGGAACAATTAAATCTCTTTCTGAACTTAAGCGGAATAAGTAAATTTCCGACTTTCCTAGACTCTTACAAGAAACGCACTCTCTAAATTCGAATCTAGAACCTTAAGACGAGATACTGGACCCTACACCGGCTATTCTATATGATTCTATGTGTTTCTTTGCTTCTCCTGGATTCAAAGTAGATTTGGCTATATCTCCTTAAAAAGATGGACCAGGAAGCCTTGCTCACAAAAAGTGCCACTTTCAACTCTAAAAAAGCAGTGGGAAAAAAATAAATAAAAAATTCCAATATCATTCTTCTTAAAGTCTCTCCTCATGCCTCTATAAAAAAACAAAATGTCACAATTTCTCAAAAGAAAATATAAAAAAAAAATTGTCAAAAGTAAGTTCTCTCTCATTCCTTTTTCGCAATTTTTTTTGTATCTGTTACATCTAAATTAAAAAACAACATAATGTCTTCTAAAATAACCAAATAAATATAATATGTATATTTAACTAGCCAATTCATCTCATTAGCGGATTGAACTAATCAAAATGTCTTGCACCGCCTATCACCTGACGTAGCATAGGATATGATCTCGTCCTCACAGTCTAGCTAACAATGTTAACCACTCACTTGGATGTATAGTATATGGAGGATGAATACCCTTGAAGCATAAGATTAGTCTTCGGAGAAGACTCAAAATCTCTATTATGGCAGTGAAGGATCGAAACTCACAAATTTCGGCTACCATAAAATTAGACTATTAACAAAATATATTAGAAGTTAGATACATTAACAAAACATTCTTGTTTGAGCTAAATCTTCCAAAAATCTCTCACTAATTACCTTTTACAATTTTTTTTTCATAAATATCCAGTTCATTACTCACCCGTTTGTGGCGAAATTACGTAAACCACCCTTACAGACACCCAACTTTGTCAACTTTCCACTTGAGTTGGGGTGGCAAAATTTTCTGTCCCAACGGGATTCCGTCCTATTTGGGACGGGATCCGAGATAATTTTTTTTTTTTTAATATTATATTGAAAATGAGATAGGATTGAGATGTGAAATTTTGAATCGGGATGAGATTTTCATGGGATGCGTTAGGATTTTCACGGGATGAATCAGGATTTCACGAGACGGGTTAGATTTTTGGTAAAATGTGATGAGACCAAAACATATTTATATCCCATTTTATATGACAAATCCCAATCCCCTCCCGGACCGTTGCCAATCCTATACTTGAGCTGTTTTAAGTTCGGCCGAAAATCACTATTTACTTTTGATAGGTAATTGGAATGGAAAATGGTTTGGGATAAATTTTTTGATAGGTGTGGACTCCGGAATTCGCCAAGGGTCCCCAATCAGAATTTGTAAGTTGGGCACTAGCAATCCTGCAAAAAACAGAGTAGAGTGGACGAGAGTAGGTTACCACCGGTGTGGTGGATACCGGGTATACTCCGACGCCCAAGTCAGTGACAGGAAATAAGTTTGTAAAATGGAAAGCAAGGTTGAGTATTACCTCTACTTCCTTTGTTTGGCCGTGAGAGCCGTGTAATATATGAAGGGGTCAAGGATTGAGAGTATGAAGTATTAGGGTGAGAGAAATGAGACTTGAATGAATTCTTCCTGTATTCTTTTCATATTTATAGATAAAACATGATCTGAGGTTTGGTGTATTTGGTAATGGTTTTTGGAGTAAGTGAAGATTAGTGCTAGAGTTAGGTTAAGTGGAGTGGTGGGGATTAGTGCTAGAGTTAGGTTAAGTGGAGTGGTGGGGATTAGTGCTAGAGTTAGGTTAAGTGGAGTGGTGGGGATTAGTGCTAGAGTTAGGTTAAGTGGTCATGCTTTATGATTTTAATTGTAATCAAGTTCATAATTCTTTGGGCTTTGGTTTTGGGCCTAACATACTGATGGGCTTAAGGTGAAAGACAGTTGTACCCTTAGACCAAATTTGGCTCTTACAGTTTGTCCCTTACTCTCTAAGTCAAAGAAGTTTTGTCTTAGAGAGTATATACGTTTGTGTCGAATGATACTAATCACAAAAGCACGTGACAAGAATGTATCACCTTCTGTTGGATTGTTTTATAAGAGCTTTGTGCAAAATGTGGGTTTTTTGGAAAATATCGCGTGTATCGTCTGGGCAGACGAAGTCTTTAGTCATTCTGATTTGACTTGACTTATGGTACTTGGTTCTTGTCGTCTGATCAGTTTGAAGATCCATGGATACATTTGACTCGACATAATTAATGGGGAACATTCTCTGGTCAACTGAACTGAATGTAAATTTAGGAGTCCCGCTTGACTCGACAAGAGTCATGGGGAATGTCCCTTTGTCGACTAACCAAATGTCGGTACAGGAGTCCAAATTGACTCGACAAGAGTCATGGGGAATGTCCCTTCGTCGACTGAACCAAATACAGGTTCAGGAGTCCAACTTGACTCGACAAGAGTCCAGGGGAATGTCATTTGTCGACTTGTCGACTGAACCAAACACAGGTACAGGAGTCCAAATTGACTCGACAAGAGTCATGGGGAATGTCCCTTTGTCGACTGAACCAAATGCAGGTTCAGGAGTCCAACTTGACTCGACAAGAGTCCAGGGGAATGTCCTTTGTCGACTGAACCAAACACAGGTACAGGAGTCCAAATTGACTCGACAAGAGTCATGGGGAATGTCCCTTTGTCGACTGAACCAAATGCAGGTTCAGGAGTCCAACTTGACTCGACAAGAGTCCAGGGGAATGTCCTTTGTCGACTGAACCAAACGGTGGTTCAGGAGTCCAAATTGACTCGACAAGAGTCATGGGGAATGTCCCTTTGTCGACTGAACCAAATGCAGGTTCAGGAGCCCAACTTGACTCGACAAGAGTCCAGGGGAATGTGCTTTGTCGACTGAACCAAACGGTGGTTCAGGAGTCCAAATTGACTCGACAAGAGTCATGGGGAATGTCCCTTTGTCGACTGAACCAAATGCAGGTTCAGGAGCCCAACTTGACTCGACAAGAGTCTAGGGGAATGTCCTTTGTCGACTGAACCAAACGGTGGTTCAGGAGTCCAACTTGACTCGATAAGAGTCCAGGGGAATGTCCTTTGTCGACTGAACCAAATACAGGTACAGGAGTCCAAATTGACTCGACAAGAGTCATGGGGAATGTCCCTTTGTCGACTAAACCAAATGCAGGTTCAGGAGTCCAACTTGACTCGACAAGAGTCCAGGGGAATGTCATTTGTCGACTGAACCAAACACAGGTATAGGAGTCCAAATTGACTCGACAAGAGTCATGGGGAATGTCCCTTTGTCGACTGAGCCAAATACAGGTTCATGAGTCCAACTTGACTCGACAAGAGTCCAGGGGAATGTCCTTTGTCGACTGAACCAAACGGTGGTTCAGGAGTCCAAATTGACTCGACAAGAGTCATGGGGAATGTCCCTTTGTCGACTGAACCAAATGCAGGTTCAGGAGCCCAACTTGACTCGACAAGAGTCTAGGGGAATGTCCTTTGTCGACTGAACCAAACGGTGGTTCAGGAGTTTACTTGACTCGACATGAGTCCAGGGGAATGTCCCTTGTCGACTGAACCAAACGGTGGTTCAGGAGTTTACTTGACTCGACATGAGTCCATGGGAATGTCCCTTGTCGACTGAACCAAACGGTGGTTCAGTAGTTTACTTGACTCGACATGAGTCCAGGGGAATGTCCCTTGTCGACTGAACCAAACGGTGGTTCATGAGTTTACTTGACTCGACATGAGTCCATGGGAATGTCCCTTGTCGACTGAACCAAACGGTGGTTCAGTAGTTTACTTGACTCGACATGAGTCCAGGGGAATGTCCCTTGTCGACTGAACCAAACGGTGGTTCAGGAGTTTACTTGACTCGACATGAGTCCAGGGGAATGTCCCTTGTCGACTGAACCAAACGGTGGTTCAGGAGTTTACTTGACTCGAAATGAGTCCAGGGGAATGTCCCTTGTCGACTGAACCAAACGGTGGTTCAGGAGTTTACTTGACTCGAAATGAGTCCAGGGGTATGTCATTTGTCGACTGAACCAAACGGTGGTTCAGGAGTTTACTTGACTCGACATGAGTCCAGGGGAATGTCCCTTGTCGACTGATCCAAACGGTGGTTCAGGAGTTTCCTTGACTCGACATGAGTCCATGGGAATGTCCCTTGTCGACTGAACTAAACGGTGGTTCAGGAGTTTACTTGACTCGACATGAGTCCAGGGGAATGTCCCTTGTCGACTGAACCAAACGGTGGTTCAGGAGATTATTTGACTCGACATGAGTCCAGGGGAATGTCCCTTGTCGACTGAACCAAACGGTGGTTCATGAGTTTACTAGTCTTGATATGAATCAAGAGGAATGTCCATTTGTCGACTGAACCAAACGGCGGTTCAGGAATTCACTTGACTGGATATGAGTTACATTTTATAGATTTTCCACGTGTCGTTTAATGGAGTAAACCCTAGCTCAAATAACGAGGAGTCTTATGGCGGGAAATAAACCGCCAAAAGAAGTAGTATAAGAGTGGCTTGATGGGTTCATTTGTTTCATTTCACATGATCAATCGATTTGGGAGAGACTTCAAGGCTTCAAGGTACTTCTTTCACTCTCTTCGCGTTCTTCATTTGCTTTGAATGTTCGTAGAGTAGCTTCAATCTGTTCTTAGCTAAATTAGGTTGTTTGATCTTTAGAATCTTTTGTTATTTGGTGGATTTGTGTTTGGAGATAGGAGTAGGATTTGATCTTTAAGGAACCCAAATCCTAGAAATTATTTGTTTGTAAACTTGCTGAATAGAATATGTCGAGTGGAGACTCTTTAGAAAGTTTAGGAGAACAGATCGATACATTCGTAGGATCATCATCGAGTGAATCAACAGAAGAAAAATCATTAAGGGAATGGTCGCGTCAAGAGTTTTTTGAGGAAGGACCTGTAACCGTTATGTCGCATGAAGTTCCGTTGCAGGCAATTCCTATTAGATCATTGGCAGCTGTCGAGGAATTTAGTGGAGGGGTGAGTACAAGTGAGCCTACCAACATACTAACCAAGAACCCAGCTAGTCGAATGACGGCTAGTTTGCTGATGGAAATTAGGATTAAGTATAGATTTCCTAGATCAATGGAACTGAGGGTGCCCCTGCCGTCTGAAAGGATCGATTATAAAATTCCCGGATGGATTGGTTTCTATGTAGTACCGTTTTCTAATGGGCTTAGATTCCCTATTCCGAGGTTAGCTTGGGAAATTTTGGATCATTATGGGATTGCTCCTTCAAACTAATGCCGAATGCTTGGAGGATTCTAATGTCGATTGAATGCTTAGCATTCGAACAGGGGTTATTATTTGAGGTGAAGGATGTTTTATATTCATACTACCTCAAAGAGATCTTACTGAGAAAGGGAGATATACTTTGTATCTTCGTCGTAAGAGGGAACAAATAATTATGGGGCTTCCAACA